>JAMZAV010006644.1:0-34703 GCA_024449915.1 Sweltsa coloradensis | reverse complement strand
TTTTTGGTGCAGTGCATAGTGCGAACCCTCGTGCGATTTTTTCCGTTGCCAAAGGAAAACGTTACTTTTGTTATAATTAAATTTCCCTTCACTACTTATCGGATCAAAAAAAAATTAACATATTCGTGACGGACGGACATTCAAAATGTTTGCCCCTCAGATTTTGTCGCCTTTTAGTTTAAAAAAAAAAACTTTCGATTAATTTTAAATGAATTTTTTTTTAAACGATTTTACCCAAACAAAGGGCATTCAATGGGGGAACACAGCTTGGGGATGGTCAAAATTTCACCGATCCGAGCCCCCGTTCGAACTTATGGCGAGACATACAAACCAAAAAAAAAAAAAAAAAAAACCCCATGACTATTTTTTCCGGCAGAGTAAAAAGGGAAAAAGCTCGCTTCAAAAAACACTCGTAAAACAAAAAAAAATTATTAGGGTAAAAAACTCTTTTTTGTGCGTCTGCAAAAAAAAATCGTCATGAACTATTTTCAGAAAATTGTTTTTCCTAAAAGGAGGTGGATGGCAATGATGCGTAGAAAAAAATACTAGGAAACGCTCGGTTGGAGCGTTGATAAGCGAGCACGTGCTAGCTAAGCCACATTGCACATTTTTTTAAATTTTAAAATTTGCGACGTTCGCTGCCCACAGGGCCATTTTTTTCCAAATATTATTTTTTATTGCCAAGGTATTTGGGTGAACCCGTGTAAAAAACCTTTCTTTGAAAATAAAACCCAGCGCCTTAAGGACCTTGACTCCTTGGGAACATTTTTAAATCTTTGGTGCAAATAATACACTGCCCCTCGAAAGTATTTTGAGACTTCTAGGTGGCAGTGCATTTAAAAATTTTCGCGTCTTTTTTGTTGCCATGGAACGTTACTTTTTTTTAAATGGGAAATTTCATCACACTACTTTCGGGTCAAAAAAAATTAACATATTCGTGACCGGACGGCTTCTAAAGATTTGGCCACCTCGATTTTGTCGCCGTTTTGTTTGAAAAAAAAAAAATTTCGTTAATTTTAAAGTAACTTTTTACTTTTGAAAAGATTTTTCCACAAAACTAATGGATTCAATCGAGAACAAAACTTGCGGATGGTCAAAATTCAACTGATCCGAGCCCCCGTTCGAACGTTATGGGGAGACATACAAAAAAAAACAAACCCTACTATTTTTTCCGCAGAGTAAATGAAACGCTCGCTTCGCTCGCTTAAACATTATTTTTACGAGCGAAGCGAGCGTTTTTTCCCTTTTTCTCTGCCGGAAAAATTTTTCTCTTGTTTTTTTTTGTTTTTTTTTTTTTTGTTTGTTTTTTTGTTTTTTTTTTTTTTTTGTTTGTATGTTCGGATAACGTTTTGAACGGAGGCTCGGGTCGATTGGAAATTTTCACCATCCGAAAGCTTTTTTTTCTCGATTGAATGCCATTATTTTTTTGGGGCAAAATCGTTCAAAAATTAAAAAAGTTACTTGTTAATGAAATTTTTTTTTTCAAACTCAACGGCGAAAAAACTGAGTACCCAAATCATTTAGAAGTCCGCCCGGTCACGAATATTTAATTTTTTTTTTGATCCGATAAGTAGGTAGATGGAAATTACTTTATAACAAAAGTAACGTTGCCATGGAACGAAAGACGCGCAAATTTTCAAATGCACTCCCCAAACCTAGGTAATCAAATATTTTCGAGGAAGCAGTCTTTAAATTTGCAACAAAGAGTTTAAAAAGTTTTCCCAGGATCAAGGCCTCTAAGGGCGGTGGATTTTAAAGTAAAGTTTTAAAACCCGGGGTTTTTTCCCAAAATACCTTGGAAATAATAAATATACTGAAACCAAACGTCTAAATTTTAAAAATTTAAAAAAAATTGAAATGTGGGCCAGATTACACGTGCTCGTTTATAAAAGCGCCCAAACTGGGGTTTTCCTAGTAGCCTAGTACATATTCTGATAGCTTGTAAGGGCGCCTTAATTTTCCTCTGTTGAAAGGTCCTCTTAAAGGTGTGAAAGACTTTTATTAAGGGCGAGCGAAGCGGGGTTTTTCCTTTTGACTCTGCCGGGAAAAAAAATTTAGTCCTGGTTTTTTTTTTTTTTTTTTTTTTTTGTTTGTTTGTTTTTTTGTTTTTTTGTTTTTTATGTCTCCGTAACTTTCGAAGAGGCTGGGATCGATTGAAATTTTCACCATCCGCAAGCTTTTTCCGATTAAAATGCCTTTTTTGGGCAAAATCGTTAAAAAAATTTAAAAAGTTACTTAAATTTAAATCGAAATTTTTTTTTTTTCAAACCAAAACGGCGACAAAATCTGAGATACCAAAATCATTAGAAGTCCGTGGGTCACGAATATGTTAATTTTTTTTTGATCCGATAAGTAGTGTAGGGAAATTACATTATAACAAAAGTAACGTTCCCATGGCAACAAAAAAGACCGCGAAGTTTCTATGCACTGCCACCTAGAAGTAATCAAAATACTTTCGAGGAAGTAGTCTATTTTTTGCAAAAGAGTTTAAATAGTTTTCCCAAAGGAGTCAAGATCCTTAGAGGCGGGGGATTTTAAAGTAAAGTTTTAAAAGGGGGTTTACCCAAATACCTTGGCATAAAAAATAATACTGGAAACGCGAACGTCAAAATTTTTAAAAATTTAAAAAAAATGTCAATGGGGGTTAGCTATACACGGCTCTTTTATCACGCGTCCACTGGCGTTTCCTATTTTTTTTTTTACATTAGGTAAGCATTAAACATCTTTATCTACCTATTTTTAAATTTTAATATGTCAATTAATCTTACCTTTGACTTTTAGAGGAAAAATTCGATGTCGGGGAAATTTTTGCGAAAACCTTCCTTTTTAAATACTAAAAATACTAAACTCTCCTTAAATCGGACGGAGTTTTGGCCCCGCCATATAGAAAAGGCGGCCAAAAAGTTTGGTTATCGAATATCTCCAATTTTTTTTGAGATAGAAAAAAATTGTTCGACTGTGAAAAAATTCCCTATTTAATTCCATACAAAAAAGTGTCTTCTATAGTTTTGGGGTGGGTTTATGTCTCAAAAGGGTTTATGTGGGGGGGGAGAGGGGGGCTATTTGGCCACTTTTTTACATTTTTTGGAATTTTAGAAGGAATCAATTTAAAAAAAATGATTGATATCTTTCTGTAATCATTTCTTCATCTTTGATCACTTAAAAAAAATACTTAAATTTTTTAGTTATTTAAATTTAAAACAATTAACAAAAAAATACTTGGAAAGTAATTGTTTTTTCCTCCCCGTGTCAGGGTTGGTGGCCCAGTACATGGGCTGGTTGGCCCGTACATAAGAATAGTTATTTTTTTTTTTTTTATTGTATATTTTAAAAATTTTAAGGATTTTTTTTTTAAGTGCAACGCAGATTGAAGAAATGATTACAGAAGAAAAAATCATTTTTTTTCATTAGATTCCTTCCTAAAAAAAATGTAAAAGGTGGCCACACCCCGGTCTCCCTAGGTCTTATCAGAAAATTCCCCCTTTTCCTGCAAAGTGAAGGGGGGCCACCCGCCCCCCCACCATTTATACATATTGTTTGCTTTTTTATTAGATCCTCAGTTTTTAGGTTTTTTAAACTAAATTACAATCCCTAATGGTATTGTACAATTTAAAATTTTTTCTTTTGTATAAATTTTGAAAACGGATGGTTTATAATAAATACGTAGCTTGGTTAAAAGTTACAAAAACCAGCTGCAAAATTCATTTTTCTCTCAACCCCGTGCTGTAAAACTAGGGTCTTGAAAAATTTTTTCAGCCATCTCAAGTAGTGAAAACGCATTTCAAATTAAATTTTTTGGGCAACAGCCTTTTAGATATCGAGATCTGCCTGGTGGGCCAACCAACACTTGGGCCAACCAGCCCCGGTCTCCCTGCTTATTAGAGTAAAAAGCTGATTTCCAAATTTTTCACGCCCAGCATCAAACAATGCCCGGGTAAACCCCGTAAGAAATTGATTCAAATACAAATAATTTTTGTACGTGGTTCATGAAAGCTTTCATTAGAATTTAAAAAAATCAGGTATGCGAAATCGGATTTTGCTTTTACCCGGAATTTTGTTTTTCCATTTTTGCATTTCCTCAAAAATGCCATATTTGACTGTCCATTATTATAAGCACTAAATTTAATTAATTAATTTAATATTAATTTTTAATAGCATTGAAGAGAAAAAAATCTTTCTACGCACACTGAAGTGACTTAAATAACGATGAGATAACAACTAAAGTTTTAATCCAATATGGCCGCTGATTATTCCTAATATCAACAACATCAAAGTGAATGATGTAACAAAAAGAGTGTGTAAACAGCACAAAAACAGTATTTATATTGTGAATATTAGTAATTAGCAGCCTTATTGGATTTAAACTTGGTTTGTAATCGGATCTTTAAAACAAGTCATTTCAATGTGCATAGAAAGAATTTTTCCCCCAATGCTATTTAGTGCTCAAAGCCATACTCTCACATTGACTTGTTGCTTACTTATGTTAAACCAAAATTTTATTTTAGGAATTTAGAAAAAAAATGAAAGAAATCGGTCAATATTTAAACATGGTACGACCAATATTGTGGAAATTGTATAGTGCGTGACGTCACCACCCGTGACGTAGCGGGATGGGTACAGAGCTTCGTACCGATCGACTCGAGTGAATGGGGCCCCCGCTCACTGCCCGCCCATTCAATACCATCGGGCACGGGACGGGTCAGTTGAAAAGGTTTGTTCTATGTACACGATAGGATTAGCTCCCTTCATTTTCGAGCCTTCATACACAGAAAGCGAACAGAGGGAAAATCTCAGAAAAGTTAAGAAAAAGAAGCCTGGATAAAAACAGTTTGGGTGATCTTAAAGTCGGTATATCAACTGGAAAATTTTAATATTTTAAAAGGTGTTGATGTTTAGAACGTTGGTTAAAAGGGAAAAATCCCAAAAATTTCTGCTGCGCTCGGCAGCGATTTTAGTGGTTTTGCGGCCGAACGTGGAATGACGTCATTGTACGCCCGGCTCGCTGGCTGACTTGAGCTTGGGTATGCGCGCTCGGCCCCCCGCCCGCATAAAGAGATAACATTGCAGTATAGTATCATCATTCAACAAGTCGCGCAAGCGCGGCTTGAAAGCCGCTACGGGAGGGAATGGAAAACCTCGTACTTGGAAACCTCGTAGTTGGAAAACCTCGTTGCCCGCGAAAAAATCGCGAATCGGCCCGCGTACGGCTGCGATACGATAGTTTTCGGGTGACGTTTGTCGTTATCCGAAGACCTGTGACAAATTTTTTTTTCCGGACACTTTCCGTACGCTGCCGGACGCTGTCCGCCGCCTCTAAGTACGGTGCAAAATGATTTCAAAATTTGGATAATTTTTACGCATTTTGTGTAAAATGTGGGAGAAATGTTTTCCTGGACAATTCCGAGACAAAATATTTTACGGAAAGTCTAAATTTTCCCGCCTCGTCCGCGCAGATCCCAAAGCCCAAAGATGGACAGGACCAGACATACTGCACATTTTTTCATTATTCCTGGACAAAAGTTTTTCCGTGACACTTGTCCGGGTTATCAAAATATGCCCTCGTCCGTCCGGTACCGTAGAGCTCGAGATGTACCTGATCGTACTGTAATTGTGGAAGATATAATACAAAAGAAAACGTTTATGCACAAAATGACCAACTACTATTTTGAGACATTAAAAAAAAGTTTTTGGCAACGTTGAAATGAAGGTTTTTCGGGGAATGCGGCCCCTGACGTAATGGGAAAAAAAAATTTAAAAATTAAAAATTTTGAAATGCCCCAAAAAGGGTGACGGAATGCCCTGAGCACTGTTTTGACTTTAAAAATTACCCTCTAATAAACCACTGCTTCGCTTGACAATACAGTTCTATAGAGCCCTAGGTAAACCCGATCGGACGAAAATTGCCCAAAGCTATAAAAGAATCAATGTTTTATAGGTTTTTCCCAAAAAATGACCAACCACTTAAAAGAAACGAAACTAAATTAGTGTTAGGGCCGTAACCTCTGATGCAGCCCACTGGCGCCATTGGAATCGCCTCAAAAATGAAATTGCTTGAAGATATCAATGAAATGTCTTAATTTATATTTCCACCCCCCCCCCCCCCCCCCCACACAACACACACACACAAAAAACAGTGCAGAGGCATCTAGTCAAAACACAAACAGTCCACGAATTGGGATTCGTACGGGAAAAAAATTTTAAAAAATTTCACTGGAATAATTAAGGTTTTTCTTTATAAAACTCGACTTCCCCCCCCCCCCCATCTCACTCCTCGCCATTTGTCCTCTCGATTCCCTCGTCGTGTTCGTTGACTTGACTTGCCCCCCCCCCCCCACCAGCCCGCCACTGCCCAAACCGTAAAGGAAAGGGTCGCTAGTATGAAACATTTATTTCTATTAGTGGAAGTATTAAATTGTCGTCTCGATACTTTGGTTGCACCTAGGGGGGCTAAACCCCACTATTGGTGGAAGTCTATGCTGTCTCGATTGCACAAAGGGCTGTCTAAACGCTTCTATGTCATGATGTTATCGATGTGCATGTGCATATGCTGGAGTTTTATATGGACATTCGTTACTGGATTTAAAAAATATTTTCCCAATCAAAAGCCCCCCAACTTCACCAGACTCAATGCCTGATTTATTACATCACTTCATAGCTAAAAATAGATTTCTTATAATGTAGGCTTAAGTGTTTGTATCTACTGTAGGGAGTCTCTTCAGCTTACGAACGCACTTTATTAATATGTTGTGATCATTATAAATTAGCGTAAAAAATTCACCGACGAGAGTATTCAAAATTTTAATGTTCTTTTTTTGCGCCCAGGATCTGAAACGAATGGTTGAGATGTTGTTGGGCGTAATCGCCAACCTTAGACGTATTTTATAAGTCAACAAAGAATCGAATCGTTGAAGCATATCCGTAAAATGACTTTTTTTCATTTGCATGCATACGAAAAATGACGTTTTTTTATCGGCCTTGGGTTTTTACAAACCACGTTTGAGTGCCGTTTTTGGGGCTCAGGACATTCGAAATAGGAGTCAAAGTAATTTTTTTTAGAAAGTTTGATCTTGTTAGAAATTAATGAGACCAACATGGTAGGGACATAAAAGTCGAATAGGGCCCGTTTTAGGTCATTCAAAAAAAGCATGTGTAAAAGAATGTTGATTTTTCTATGCAAAAACCCGGGCACGCATTGCAATCTTGTCTCCCCCCCTGTCTACCCTTCAAACGTAGCCAAATACGTGATGTTTGGTATGGGCAATTTCCGTAAAGATCGGATACAGTGGTTTTTTCAATTCTTGAAATTTACAAAAAATATTTACCGTGCTTTTTGTGACCTTGAATGCAAAATTTAACTATCAAAAAGTGGGCCCGGACCGAACTCGAAGGCTTCCACCTAACCCGGGTTCGAACACAGGTTCTCAAAAACCCAATTTATTACATTCCCTTTTTTCTTCCGCTACATTAACGAGCCCTTGTCGTTCCCAAAACGAACCGGGAAAACCAAAAAATTTTTAAAATTTTAAAGTTGCAATGCAAAATGTTAAAAAATTTTCCAACTTTTCAATTTTTTCCCTCGCAATCGGAAAGAAATATCGGGGGCAATTTTGGTTTCAACCCGTTTTCTATTTCATTGGCTTTCGGAATTGTCAAACCTCGGGGCTCTACCGCGCATCTCAAAAATTTTAAAAAAATGGAAATGGAAAAACCAAACAATGTCCGAAAAAAGAAGACGGTACACATTGTTGCCCTCGGACCCCCCGCGTAACTCCGCACGGGCACTTTACACACGCCGTAAGTGAATTTGAAAATTCAGGATTTTTAAACATTTTTTTATTTAAACAGCAAATTTAACTTTTTTCGAAATTACGCGCATTTCAAAATGTTCATCATTGCCCCGGCCAAAGTAATGGAACGGTCCTAAAACCCTTGACGGTGCCTGTACCCTGAAAGATTTCGAACGCGCCGGTGTCGTCCCGGTGTTCGGATGCAAAGCCTACTTTGGGCGCGGCAACCGTGAGAAAACAAAAATATGATTTTTTGAAGCCAAAACGGACACGCACGACTATTTTGGTCGGTCCATAACGTGTATACAAATGCTACAAAATGGGTCATGTTTGGTATCACGATTATCGCAAAGGTCCAATCTAGGTCGGATAACCATCCGTTAATTTTAGAAAAAATGGGGTACCATACTTTTTACGATTTTAAAGAAAAATCAAACGGGAAAAAAGTGTCCAGAATCGTATTCGAAGGCATCTACTGATCCGGGGTTCGAACCAAGGTCCAAAAATAATTTTATTTTAAAATACCTTCATCCCTTCCTCTACATTAATGTGCCTCGGTTAGCGGAAATCAAACCAGGGAAGGCGATTTTTTATTTTTTTAAAATTTCACTGTAAAATTTTCAAAATTGTCCAACTTTTGGGGTTTTTTTTCGCGCATTTTGAAAAAGAAAGTGGGGACATTTTTTAAAAACTTGTTACCCAATTCATTGGCTTTTGTAATTGTCAAACTTTGGGGGTCTACCGTAAACCCAAAAATTTTCCCAAAAATTTGGAACCGGAAAAACCAAACAATGTCCCATAAAAAGAGAATGAAATTTTTTTCAAAAATGTGCTCCAATTGACCGGAGGTTTATTCTATTGTGTACACGTTTTAAACAAAAAAAGACTTTTTGGGAATGCTCCAAATAATGTATCCTTTTTTTTAAAATTTCCTTGCTTCAAAATTTGAAATGTTTTTCGTCGTCCTGGCCAAAGTATGGGAGTTGGTCCGGAACCCTTCACGTTACTCGTACCGGTAGTCATTTCGAACACGTCGGTACCGTCGACGTTTGGGCGCAAAGCGTACTTTGGGCGCGGCAACCGCGAGTACAAAAATGCCAAAAAACGGTGTTTTTCGTGATTTTCGACTTTTTGACCCGGAAGCAATTTTTTTTGGGTCGGGGGTATTTTTTCGGAAAATTCGATCCTTTCTCGTGGAGGAGCGTCCAAAATGTACGGTTTATCCCGCTTCTCGGCGGCGAAAAACGTCTCGCGTGGCAAAACTGGGTTTTTCCGCCGCCAGTCCTAGAGTTAACAGACTATGGGTTATATAGATAGTGCGGTGAAAGAATGTGCATCAGCTGAAGTAATAGTGTAATAATATCGATGCTATATTATAATGGTGTATGTTGAGTCTAAATAAAAAATGGTGATCAAGTGCAGGTGAATATAAAAATAATAATAGAAAATAAGTTACACAAACAGCTATCATTTCATGGGTTTTCCAAACTGTGATAAGTTATCATAAGCATACCAGCAACTATTGTCATAACTTGTCTTTATTTTTCATAAAAAATATTTATTTTATATTTTTCCGTGCACATTTTGTCCTAATATTGTGAGCAAATGCATGTATATGCAATAACCATCATATTATGTAGATCATTCAAAATCAATGATAATAAACAGTCATTCTTTATAGAAGAGCGTTGTGCGCGAGTTTCACCCAACTTAACCCCAAAACCATCTAGCAGCAATCACATTAGAAATAAAAACCTTCCTAACACGACTGTACAGACACAAGCTCGCACTCACATATTTTATCTGAGCGGTCGTAAACACCCAGCGCGCATTCTGTGTGTATACGTGATAAGTTATGCGATACTTGAGGATACTTCTTTCCACGCACTTACCAACGCACTCGTATTCAAAAATACATACCCTTCTAATAAAGAAAACACAGATGACGATAGGGTTTAGATGCCCACCCCCCCCCCCCCCAAACACGCACAAACACACATATCACACATTCCCAAAAATGAATATTATATTGCTGCATGACGTACTGCTAAACGTATATATCAATAAATGTTTCATATTTGGTACCTAGATCATAATGTAATGTGAATTTGACATACAAAATAACATGTTTTACAAAGGTGCCCTAGAATCTTACCAAAGAAAGACTCAAGTATCTTCCAAAGCGAGTTTACTATCCATACGAAGGAATAGAAGCACGTGGTATACTCGCTATACTTGATCATAATCATATCATCATCTTCATCATAATTGGTGCTCTACAAACGAAACGCACAGCTGCGAGAAATCGACTGATTGGGTCTTGAAAGCCGAGTACTTCGTAACGCGAGCCGGCTACACGCTCGGGTCGACTCGATGAGTGGCCGTACAGTGACGTCATTTTTAGGCCACTAGTTTTCGTGGAGTGATATTTTGAAACTCTATGTTACTTAGCAACCAGATGTCCGATCAAGCTGCATCTAAGATCTATTTTCCGTGAAATTGAATGGTTCAAGATATGCTATGAAGTGCTACCAAGATGAGATAATTCCTTTTAAATAGTGTAGCGTTGTAATGAATGTACATCAACATCATATGGATACCGACACAGAGTGCTTATATTGTCACGAATCGGAAAAAAATCACAAATTTGCGTGCTAATTTCGATTGTATTACTATCCATGATGGGTTCGAGCATATTATTAACATTCATTCTCTCAACACTGCTAGACAACAGTTTTTGTTACTCTCCACGTGTAAAGACCAACGATATATAGGAATTAAAGTCGCATACGGGAGTACTGTGGACTACTTTGACTAAAAGTGATTCGACTTTAATGATTTCTTTATCATTCCTAAGGATTAGAACAGTGTATACATTTGTAACGCGATTTTAATTCCACGGATTAATATGAAAACCACATTTCTGTATCATAAACCTGATTTTGATTTTGTTGTCCAATATATCCACATTAAAACACTTACGCGTCACACATTAATTATTTATAAAACTAATAATTATTCGGTATGTTTGCCGTCTCTTTGTATGACACACGTATCACTAACTTTAAAAAACTACTAGAACTAAAAGAAGACGAAATCCATATTTCAACTATATAGGTATGTTTGTTAAGTCACTGAACCATCCGTACTCTTCACATATCTCGACAAACCTTGTAATGCTATTCACTATCACATTAATTAAATTCGTACATAAAACACTTGTTGAGCTGTCACTGTGCTAGAACAAATCTGCGAACACTTCATCCACACAGATGTCAACCCTTACTAAATACAACACGTATTCTAACCGAGTGTCTACCCTCGCCCGGCCGGCTCGGTCAGCCTCAGCAGGTCCCATCAACCTGCGTCACATGCCCCAGGCGCGCATCAAAACAAACCGTTGTATAGGGTATAGGCCTCATCCAAGGTTGCCAAAATGTCCGGCATTCTTATTTTTTGTACACCTTCTTGTATTAAAAAAATACTTCGTCCATTGTGATTTAATGCCTTTAATAATGGACTGTCAAATATATGGCATTTTTCAGGAAATGTCAACAATGGAAAAACCCTAATTCCGGGTGAATGCAAAACCCAATTTCGCAGACCTGATTTTTTAAATTACTTATGGGAGCTTTCATAAACCACGTACAAAAGTTATTTTGTATTTAAATCGATTTCTTACGGATTTACCGGGCATTGTTTGATGCTGGGTGTGAAATTAGGAAATCAGCTTGTACTCCAATAAGCACCACATAAACCACGATTTTGAGACGTAACCTTTCCACTACCAAAACTATAAAAGACACCTTTTTTTGTAGGGAATGAATGGGGAATATTTTGCCGTTGCAACATTTTGTCTATCTTCAACCAATTTGGAGATATTCGATAGACCAAGGAGGTTGTATTATATGGCTGGAGGGGGGGTGCGGCACGAAAGTTGAAGCAAATCCGCCGGCCGCGCTCCGCGTGGCCGCCATGTTGGGACTGGACGCTTTCAGGTGACAGCATGCGCGAAGCCCGGTTTTGCATGCGTTGCTAGTTACGATTTCGGGACGGAACTGCGAATATGGTGATTAGTTGTGCTGCGTTCGGTTGTTACAATAAGTGGAATAAAAAACCAGAAGGACTTGACTAGAATACACTAATCTAGATGAGAATAGACAAGACTAAATACAACTTATTCTCACTAGAGCTGGCTTGACTAGAATACACTAATCTAGATGAGAATAGACAAGAATAAATACAACTTATTCTTACTAGACCTGGCTTGACTAGAATACTCTAATCTAGATGGAGAATGGGACAAGACTAGATACAACAAATCCTTACTAGACCTGACTTGACTAGAATAGTGGTGACGAGGAATAAGGTAATATATTTCCCCTAAGGGCTTGTTTGCATCCAATACAGTCTGTAGGGCGTACCAAAACACAGTGCGCTGATGAGTCAGATTTTCCATGTCGACTGCCACAAAAATAAATGTTTTTAAATTAAGAATATGTAGGACTACTCATTTCATTGATCATTTTTGATATTGGCATGTGATTATGTTTTCATAAAAAATTTTTGTTATAGGGCTACCATTTTTTTAAAAGCTACAAGTCCATTAACTGGATTGAATATAAATTTGAGAATCTGCATTGTCTATTTGTTGTTATTGCACTTTGTATCAATACTTAATTATTAATATTTGGCCATTGTTTCAGTGCTAATATTATTAATGTAAGTATGTATCCTTTATTTTAAATTCCTATTCCTGAACAAATCCTTTAAATTTCCCTATCCAAAGTAGGCCAGCAGTGCTACGTAGCAGAGATGCATGATAGGAATCCGCCCAGTCCCAATATGGCCGCCGCTCCACCGCGCGCCCGCAAAACGGTTTTTAGTCCAGCAGCCAGGTAAACTTAGACGCAGGTAAACATAGGCTTGTCGATAACCAACACTTTTGGCCGCCATTTCCAATATGGCGTCCGAAGCTCCAGTCCGATTGTAGGGGAGTTTTGTATGTTGATTAATTGGATGAGTGAAGCGAAGACTTTGTTTGCTCTCTATAACCGGGCAAACGGCATATGCAATCTTTATGAAAATTTGGGGGGGACCTTCGAAATCTCTGAACTTAGACGTCCACGTTTTTGTACGAAGAAATATTTCTCATGATTATCGTACTTTTACGACTTTTCGATTTTTAGTGCGATATTTTCGTGACATTTGGGCCGATTCTGACCCCAAAAGGGTGGGACTACAACGTTCATATTTCACATGGGCATTAAGGTTTATGGTGATGTAGTATACCTTTTTAAAGAAAAAGTTTAAAAGTTAGCCAGAATCCATAGAAATAAAGGTTTTAATATGAGTTTTTTGAGGTATATAATACAATTAACAAGTAACAATAGAAACTTGACAACAATCACCTACAATGCATTCAAAAGCACTTGCAAAGGAAAAGTGGTCCTACGCAAACAAAACTTACAAAAAAGCCATCCATCAACGCGGCGGGACTTACGCGTTTTCCTAGTATTACAAAAGGAAGATCTCTGCAAAAATTCAGCGACATCGAAATTTTTTCCTACAAAAATTCTTATTTGATGGGATTATATATGACTCTCTGTCAACAAGTCGATAAAGAAGTTTCCCGTTGGGAGCCCTCCAATCCCTATACCGCCCTGGTTAAATAAAAATCGGTTTTTGGCGTTGGATCTAACTTTCCGCGCACTCTGGTGACGATGATGGAACTACTTCAATAAAAGTACGTCATTTCTACTAGTAGTTAACAGCGATGACGAAAAAAAAAAAAAAAAAAATGGCGAAACGTAAAAAATATAAATACGATCGAATGTTGGCGAATGTTTTGGCATAAAGCAAACTCTCTTTTTTAAATGAGGATATTTTCTGATGGAGTAGACCTAAGCTTAGGAGCTGGGCCCGACAATATGTATTGTTCAAGATTCGATTTGATTTGCCGGGACTTACGTCTGAAAAACTGATTGTGGCTTTGGGCCTAGGTATACATTACGCCGTTAGGCTTGAACAAGGCATATCTCAAATTATTTCGCACGAAAATGTCAGTGACGCCTGCGCAACACTTTATAGTACAAAAATAAAAACAAAAGTAAATCGTTTTAAAAGACTATGGCCCCGGGCTAATATGATTAAATAAATTGAAGTTTGACGTTTCGTCTGTTGTTTGTTGATTCAAGCGTCACTGCACATCGATAATCTACTGACCGTATTTAGCGTGCAGGGGCTTTTATTTGTTTCACATTGGGCCGCTCTCAGCGCGCAGGACGTTTAGATTCCGTTTTTACTTGGGAGATAGGGGACCTCCCCAAAGGGGGAAAATTCTTTATCGACTTCTGGTCATACTAACGTTTTATGTGTTCACCCGTTTTTAAATGTGCCTCAGCTCCAGGGCCGGTCCTAGGCGTAATCCGGAGAAAAAAAAGGGCCGATGGAGCGCTAGTGAGCAATCACTGTTTAGCAAGATGGCCGAGCCCCCCGGGTAAAAGGGGATAGCTGCCAAAGATAACCTTATATAATAACTAGGAAAACGCTTAAGTCCCGCCGCGTTGATGGATGAGCTTAATTTTTTTTTTAAAAGAAAAAGCGTAAATTTCGATTTTTTAATAGATCATTTTTTGATTACGCTCAAATTTTACACGAATAATTAAATTCATAAAATTAAAGTTCTGTGAAAAAATCTTTACAATCGGAAAAAGCATGTAGGTTTTATTCGTCGAAGAAATGTTAAAAAAAAAATTGAAAAAAAAATCGTAAAATTGCGATTATCATGAGAAATGATTTTTCGATTGCGCTAAAATTTCTTACAAAATATATTAATTCATTAAAATTTAAAGGGTTTCTGTGAAAAAATCATTACAATGGGATAAAACATTAGGTGTTATAAGTCGAAGATGTTTTAAAAAATTTGAAAAATCGTAAAATTGCGATTTTCATAAAAAATAATTTTTTGATTGCGCTCAAATTTCACACGGATATATTAATTCAAAAAATTAAGGTTCTGTGAAAAAATTATTACAATCGGATAAAGCATGTAGATGTTATAAGTCGAAGAATTTTTTAAAAATCGAAAAAATCGTAAAATTGAGATTTTCCTGAGAAATAATTTTTCGATCGATTTTTCCCCTCTGCAGTTCTTCGTTCAGAGATTTCATAGACCTCCATAAAATTTCATCGCAATTGGAGCATTGTTTAGCCGGAATCGTGTTCACAGACACACAAAAATACAAAAAAACAAACAAAAAAAAACATTCCGGATTTTTTTCTCCAGTTAGTGAAATGGAATCTTCGCTTCGCTCGCTACCCCTCACCCAAACTACGTATAGCCCCCGTCCACACGCTTGGCTTGGCTAACATTCCCATGCAATTGCATGGACCCAAGGCAAGCTTGAAACCTACTTTTCTGTTGAAAACGTCCGTACGTTTTTTCCCACGTACTGCATTTCAAATTACTAGCGCCTATGATTTGTTGCCCTAAAACAAAGAGAAATCAATTATAATCCCAGAGTACTATAAAATAACCTTGTAGTATAATATGCTAAAGCAAGCGCGCGGACTAGTAGGCCTAATTCAGAGGCGTAGCCAGGATTTTGATTCGGGGGGGATAAACTTAAATATTGATATAATGGGGGGTCTGGTGGGATGCCCCCAGCAAGTGCGGGTCTGGGCGCATAGCCCCAAAAAATTTTTGATTTCTAACATTGCAAATGGTGCCTTTTTACTAGTTTTTAGCTTGCTTTCGACGATTATAAATTGTTAAAATCCCATATTGTCAGTTAAAAAAAACTTTTCACTTCAAAATTTTCTGAACTACACAAGGCAAAACAAACAGTTTAAACTCATAAAAGGTTCCTAAATTGAATGAATTTAGATAAGCCTATGCCTACAAAAGGAAAATGTGAAACTTAGCGAACAAAAATGAAGAGAGAACCCACGGGTGGGGTTGGGGGGGGGACTGTTTCCTAGCCCGTCGGATGTTTTTAAAGTAACTTTTGAGTACGGTTTTTTGTAGTTTAGTTTAGAGAAAAGTGGTTATCGGGATGAATTAACTTGTGGTGGTGGGTGGGAATCGTTCTAGATACTGGGCCCTATACGTTTAAATAATTATAACGATCTTTAATAAAACATAATATTTGGTCATTGTTAATGCTTTTTGTACCGTACATAGATTTTGGTATATTAACTAAAATACTTCTTACCTTAAATTATCAGCTATGTCTGCAACGGAAACATAAACCGAGTATGGTGCACTTTTAGTTTGTTTTTTTTAAGAAAAAGTCGTTTAAATTTTACTATTTTTTACTTTACTCATAGTTAAAAATCGACACACATATCAAACATTAACACACTGTTCCACAAGAGTAACTATGGCGGCAAAACACAAAAAACACACTTACCCTATATCACTGAGTGACAAACACTTATAAAAAAATTATACACTACCAAACTCAAAATTAAGAATGTTTCAATTGAAAACCCTTCAACGACAACAAAAACGCGTGTGCTCTGCAAGACAGTAGCTGGACAACGTCTCTCAAAACCCCCCTTGGCAATGGCAAACACTTTCTATTTTCAACCCCCATAGTCATACAATCTAAAAACTCCTGCAATAAATGGCCAGACATCTGTTTTCTTACCTCATAACTAAAGTGCAATATTTTGCAGACTAACCTGAACAAATATTAACAAACTAACTTACCGCCAGCATACTTTTAAAGTGTACCCTAATGCAAACCTATATTGGCATGTGGGTACACAAAGCCTTCATCAAGCCAATCATCCAAGACTCATCTTTAAACTTACAGTTTTTTTAATTGTTTTTAAATAATTTATACCTCGATTTATACCACATAATGCATAGTGCCTTTTAGTATTTTTTAGTCCTTCTTCTGATTTCGGGGGGGGATCGGACACCCTGACCCCCCCCCTCGCTACGCCCCTGGCCTATTTGACAAAAATGTTAATGGCCTCACCACGTTTTTATTTTTAACACAACGATTTTAAAGCGAGCTATCTCAAGCCGGTTTCCGAGGCGTATATCAACAAAACTAAGCCGGCCTACAAAAGCCCAAAATTTTGCCACAGTCGCTGAACCTACTAAAACGTTTAGTTTTTAAGTTTTCAAGTTTTTTTTGTTGTCCTCCTTTGTAAATCAGTTTTTATAACTGAATAGGATAGACGTTAAATAAATAATAATAAATAAATAAATAAACCATTTTATTCCAAAAAAAATTATTAAATGAAACCAATTATTAAACTGCAGCTATATTATATACCCTTTTATGACTTTTTTGCATAAAAGGCATCAATTGACGACTTGAATTGTATCCGCCTCCTGACGTCACGAGGCAACATGGCGGAATTAGTTGGTATAAATCCTCATTTCGCAAGTTGACGCCTGCTTCACGCGCAACTTATCACGCTCTAACTTTTATTCTATTCATTATTTGGACAATATTTAAATGAATAATATTTAGCAAATATATTATTCTTTGTAATAGCGATTATTTCGATTTTTTTGACACAGTGTTTGTTTGTTATAACAATATACGCATCATACATGTGAAAATTATAAATGACTAATGTTTTCTCAAAATTTTTTTGAAAAAAAAACTACTGATCGATTTCGACAAGACCTCTTTAAATATGCATCAGACTGTTTAGCGGCTAAAACTAACAACAAAGAAAGAAATAAACAATTTTCTAGATAGAAAGTGCACTGAACGAAACTTTGCAGCATAGAGTAATATGCATGGTATGTGTTTTTATCTAAAATGCGCACTCTGACGTGCGGATGAGCCGTGAAAAAGTGCACGCTGCATATTACTCTATGCTGTAAATTTTCGTCAGTGCACTTTCCTATCTAGAAAGTTAGTATATTTCTTGTCTAAACAGTCTGATCTTTTTACAAAGAATTCTTGTCGAAATCCGATCATAGTTTTTTGTCAAATTAATTAATGAGAAAACTTAAGTCATTGATAATTTTACTTGTGTGATGCGTACATTGTTATAACAAGCTAACGACTTTGTCAAATTAAACGAAATAATCGCTATTACAAGGGAAAGATATGTTTTGCTAAAATTTTTTCATTTAAGTATTGTCCAAATAATGAAAAGAATAAAAGTTAGAGCGTGATAAGTGATGCGCCCCTTCAGAGGCGCCAACTTGCGAAATGAGGATTTATACCCAATACTTTTCACGTGACCTATCGATCGTTTAAGCTCCGCCCCTTTCGAGTCGTCAATTCTCGACCGATTTGTTCTAGAGCGGCACCAGTGGATACTCATAATTCTCCCTTTCAAGTTGGCAAGGCTCGGGTAGCTCGTTTAAAGCGAGCCAGTTCACTTTTCGGTTTGAGATAGCTCGCTTTCAAGGTTACCAAGCGTTTTAGGTCGGCTTGAAGTCAAGCCGGCTTGAGATAGCTCGCTTTTAAAAACCTTGGTGAACGTGGTTTTGGTAGGTCGGTTTGAGATAGCTCGCTTTCAAGTGTTTACCAAGCGTTTGAGGTCGGCTTGAAGTTTAAGCCGGCTTGAGATAGCTCGCTTTAAAAGCTTGGTAAAGTGTGAGCTTGCCATTTCAACCATCCCTAGGTGTCAAATGACTCGGCTAGAAAAAAACTAGTAATTTTTGTTACAACTAGGAAAACGCTTAAGTCCCGCCCGCGTTGATGGATGAGCGTAATTTTTTTAAACGAAAAAAGCGTAAAATTGCGATTTTTTTAATAGATAATTTTTCGATTACGCTCAAAATTTCAAACGAATATATTAATTCATAAAAATTTAAAATTCTGTGAAAAAATCATTACAATCGGATAAAGCATGTAGGTTTTATTCGTTGAAGAAATGTTAAAAATTGAAAAAATCGTAAAAATTTCGATTATCATGAGAAATGATTTTTTTGATTGCGCTCAAAATTTTACACGAATATATTAATTCATAAAATTAAGGTTCTGTGAAAAAATCATTACAATGGGATAAAGCATGTAGGTGTTATAACTATGTCGAAAATGTTTAAAAATTTAAAAATCGTAAAATTGCGATTTGGATAAGAAATAATTTTTCGATTGCGCTCAAATTTCACACGAATATATTAATTCATAAAATTTAAGGTTCTGTGAAAAATCATTACAATCGGATAAAGCATGTGATGTTTTAAGTCGAATTTTTTTTAAAAAATCGAAAAAAAACGTAAATTGCGATTTTTTAAGGAATAATTTTTCGATCGATTTTTCCCCCCCGTGCAGTTTTTCGTTCAGAGATTCATAGACCTCCATAAAATTCATCACAATTGGAGTATTGGTTTAGCCGGAATCGTGTTCACAGACACCCCAAAAATACAAAAAAAACGGATTTTTTTTTCCACTGTAGTGAAATGGAATCTTCGCTTCGCTCATCCAAAAATATAAATTTAAAAAAATAATTAACCAGTCTGTATCCCAAAAAACTATCAATTATTTCAATAAATTGGATAGGTCGCCTAGGCCTGGGGCCTAGCAGACGTGCAAAACTCTGGCTTAAATAATAATATTCTGGCCAGACTTAATTTCGTATGTGGGCCCCATCACCCCCTTTTCGAGCTTCTTATTTTATTTAATGAAGAGCCTACACGAAAAAATAAACATGTAGGCCCTAGGCCTACTTTGACACCGCACCAAAGCAAATCTAGGCCTAAAATCTCGCGGGGAACGGCTGACAAAGGCATTTAAATGTGCAAAACGAAGGGCGATATAGGTTAAATCCATTTTTCAAACATCTGGTTTTAGAAAGTGTGGATGTTGAAGAGATCGCAAGACGTCTTCAAGAAGTTTTAAAGAGGATGGATGATTTGGTTTTAAAACTCAGGAACTTGATATTAATTATAGTAAAACAAATTTATGATTTTTCATAAAGGGTAATGATAGAAGCATGAAAGATATTCATTTGACGTTGAATTGTAATGGTAATCTAATTTTTAGAGTATATGAATTAAATATCTTGAGTTTTCTTAGATTGTAATTTTAAATTTAAGAAACATTATGAATATGTATGTAATAAAGTATCATCAGCAATAGGGAATTATAAGTAGAATGAAGATGTTTTGTAAAAGAGAGAATGTAGAGGTTACTTGTAGATTCTTATATTCACTCTATTATTGATTATTGTTTTTGTGGTGTGGTTTTGGGCAGTAAGAACCCTGTAAAGTATAAAAGCTATTGTAAAATGTAACTAGGAAAAAGTCAAAGTCGTTGTTAGACGAGTGAGTAAGCCCTGTGTTGAGTACCCGGTAACATTACTTTTTTTCCCCTACCTTCGGCCTCCCTAGCCTATTATTGACTACGTATATCACGCACGTTCAAAGCGCCATGGTTGAAATCGCCTTGGTTCCAGCCGATTGCAGACTGTGTGTGATATATGCTTTAAAATTTCCCTCGAAGCGCTTCCGTTCAACTCGCTTTTAGAATCGATTTGGAAGGAACCAATTCGCCTTGAGCTTACGTGGACTCTTGCACTCTGCAACGACTTGGAAGAACGCGCTTTGTAGTGGCGTGATAATGGCGGATCCCAAATCGAATTTCGTTGAAGGCGATTCAAAACCAAGGCGCTTCGGCATGCGTGATAAACGTAGTCATAGGCTAGAGTGGCGCATTATGGGCCCTTTCAGTTGACGCGCCCTTACACCAACTAAACTTTAAAACCTTTTTATTTATTGGATGAGCGTAGCGAGCGAAGCGAGTGAGCGAAGACTTCAATTTTTACTGACCCCCAAAAAATTTAGCTCGGGGTGTTTTTTTTTGTTTTTTGTTTTTGTTTTTTTTTTTGTTTTGTTTTTTTGTCTGTTTGTTAACTCTCTACCAGGCAAACGGCATATCCGATCTTGATGAAATTTGACAGGACCTTCGAAATCTCTGAACTTAGAGGTGTATTGTTTTTGGGTACAATCGAAGAAAAATTTCTCATGAATATCGTACTTTTACGATTTTTTTCGATTTTTTGTGCGGTCTTTTCGTGCCATTTGGGCAATTCTGACCAAACGGGTGGAGCTACAAAATTTCATATTATACATGGACATTAAGGTTTTTGGTGATTGAGTACATTTTGAAAGAAAAAAGTTTAAAAAAGTTAGCCAGAATCTATAGAAATAAAGCTTTTAATATAAGATTTTTTGTTTTTGTACGATATTTTCGTGCCATTTGGGCCATTTCTGACCAAACGGGTGGGGCTTCAAGTTCATTTATACATGGACATTAAGGTTATGGTGATGTAGTACCTTTTTAAAGAAAAAAATGAAAAAGTTAGCCAGAAGCCATAGAAATAAAGCTTTTAATGTAAGTTTTTTACGGTAAATAATATTAATTGACAAGAAGCAAAAGAAACTTGACATCATTCACCTACAATGCGTAGCAGCAAAACAATGCACTTGCAAAAGTAAAAATATCCCACGCAAACTAAAAACTGTAAAAGCTCATCCATCAACGCGGCGGGACTTTTGCGTTTTTTTCCCAGTAAGAATATAATTGGATGAGCGAAGCGAAGACTTCAATTTCACTGACCCCCAAAAAAATTTAGCTCGGGTTTTTTTTTTTGTTTTTTTGTTTGTTTTTCTGTCTGTTGTTAACTCTCTACCAGGGAAACGGCATATCCGATCTTGATGAAAATTTGAGGGACCTTCGAAATCTCTGAACTTAGAGGTGTTTTGTTTTTGGGTACAATCGAAGAAATATTTCTCATGAATATCGTACTTTTACGATTTTTTTCGATTTTTAGTGCGATATTTTCGTGACATTTGGGTTAATTCTGACCAAAAAGGGGGGGGCTACAACGTTATATTTTTAAAATGGACATTAAGGTTATGGTGATGTAGTACCCTTTTTAAGAAAAAGTTGAAAAATTAGCCAGAATCCATAGAAATAAAGCTTAATATAAGTTTTTTTTGATTTTTTGTGCGATATTTTCGTGCCATTTGGGCCAATTCTGACCAAACTGGTGGGGCTACAACGTTCATATTATACATGGACATTAAGGTTATGGTGATGTAGTACCTTTTAAAAGAAGAAGTTTAAATAGTTAATCTATAGAAATAAAGCTTTTAATATAAGTTTTTTACGGTAAATAATACCAAATGACAGGTAACAAAAGAAACTGACAACAATCAGCTACAATGCGTTTTGCGTAGGCAGCAAAACAAAGAACTTGCAAAAGTAAAGATATCCCATGCAAACTAAACTTTTTAAAAGCTCATCCATCAACGCGGCGGGATTTTAGCGTTTTCCTAGTTATAAAACTTAGGCCTACCTAATATGAAAATGTTACCGGGTACTCAACACATGACTCGCTCACTCGTCTAACAACGACTTTGGCGTTTCCCTAGTCTAGTTGGCCAAGGCGTCCTTATAGCCGAAATGTGGGAGACGGGGGTTTTCAATCCCCTTGTCGAATAAGTTTTGTAATTTCTGGGTTTGTATTTTAAAAATTATTAAACATGTTTTGAAATGCATAAAACGCAGTGTAGTCCATCATGTGTGACAATACTATGAAAATCATAGCCAGACGGAATACGTGAAAATATTGCAAGGTTAACTCAATCTACGAGCGGAATTTGGGGGTACCTTGACGTTCAACATTCGATAGACCTTGCATGAGCACGGATTTCACAGCCAGGTAAAAAAAACAAAAATATGTTTTCTCATTGTAGTTAAATAAATTTCTTATAACATTGGCAGTCTATTTTTCAGTTTATTATTTTTTGTAGATTTAAATCGAAATGGATTGTGCTCATTTTGTTAGCATTCTCAGTTACCTGGTCATGGATGTCTGTTTAAATTTCAGTTCAATCTTTTTGGGCCGTTCGGCCGTATGGGATCGGACAGACATACAGACAAAGCTCACGGCCAAGGCCTCACTCGTCTAATAATATGTAACAGTATGATAATAAACTAGGGAAACGCCAAAGTCGTTGTTAGACGAGTGAGAGAGCCACGTGTTGAGTACCCGTGAACATTAATTGGATTTAAGTTAGGTAATTATATTGTGGTGTAAATAATATTTTTTTTTAAGTTTTTAAGTTAAAGGACACGTCAACTGTCCGGCCATAATGCGCCACTTTAGACAATGATAGGCTAGGGAGGTCTAAGGTAGGGGGAGGAAAAGTAATGTGTGTGTGATGTGTGTGTTGTAATGTGGTGACCCCAACACATGGTTCACTCACTCGTCTAACAACGACTTTGGCGTTTTCCTAGTATAATCTTTATACAAACATTTGTGGTCCAGCCCCTTGTTGAACAGATAGGCTTCACCCCAGGCTAAATGGAACGGCCGATGTATGACCCTTAGAACGGGTACTTCCTCCAGCGTCAATGTATGAAAACTTAAAGACGATTCCGTCGGGGTCGGGGTAGAATTGGCCCAGAGCATTGCTCAGCTAATCGTAAAAGGCGATTCAAGACCAAAGGATCCACCTCGCAAACATCAGCTAATAAGAGGGAAGTATACTATACTCCCCAAAACCAGAGGCGAGCTCTGGCAATCGTCGTCGGGGACACCTCCCCCTTCCCTTGACGACCTCCCGACGACGGTGACAATGACAAACGAACGATGACAAAGAAAATGACGACCACGACGTGAGAATCCCCCTTCCTCCCCTTAAACCCCAGGGCTGGTTCGACCAGCATGGGCCACTCCTCCCCATCCCCTAGGCTAGAGTCGTGCATTATGACCAACGGTTGACGCGTCCTTAAACCAAATAAACCCAAAAAATAAAATATTTAGGCCTAGGCGAACAGAGAAAGTGGTTTATAGTTTTTTGGTTTCAGGGTGCGTCAACCCGTTTTTCGTCGTCCTATTATGAAAAGGCTGGTCCCATACGTCCCAATTTAGTTTTTGTTTGGATTAAGGGTGCGACAACCGCTAGGTCAAAAAACACCCCTCTTACCTAGAGGATATAGGCCTAGGGAGGGAAAAACCCATGCTGGTGGGTGGGTCAGAAATAGCCACGGGTAAAGGTGAAAGAAAAGGGAGGGTTCTCGCGTCGTGTCGTCTTTGTCTTTGTCATCATCATTGCTTCCAATCTTTTCAAAGATATTAGAAAAAGTTATGCAAATAGACTTGTAAAATACCTGCAAGATAACGAAATATTGACAAATTGTCAAAAGGGATTTCTAGCTAACTTGTCACCCAAAAAATCACTCCTGTGTTTTAATCTAAATTTGTAAGCATTCAAAGGTTTTCAGATAGTGTTTTTGCCGAAATAAGGTTATTTGAGTTTCAGTGTGTGCGGTGAGCAAATACATTTCTTTTAAATTTAATATCTTTATAGGAATTTAAACATATTAGATTTGTGTAACGTCTTCATCATTGTGTACCTTGACGACAAGCTTTAGGTTTAAAATACTCATTAAATAATTATATTTATTTAGTAATTTTTGAGTTCGTTGACATTAAAATCCTTCCCTTTTTTTGAAGTATCATTGTGAAGCCAAATTTGTATCATAAAGTATTTTTATGAAGTAAATATTTAAAAAAGGATTTGACTTTGATTTTCTGTCAAAAAATAAATTGGAACGTTCGCTTTTTTATAAAAACAAACTTCAAAATATTATTGTTTTCTTTTCTGACAGCAGAATTGCTTGGGGAATTTGATTTATATTCTTTCGATTATAAAAATTACAATTTCTTTCATTCATAATGGCTAAACAAGTAGTTAAACGTTGTACCGAAATGTAATTTAAAAAAGAACAATAAAACTAAAACGCCTAGAGTTGCTCGGTGTGGAAGATATTTTCCATCGGGTATGTATAAATATGACCAATGAAATATTCGATTCAATACTTGGACCATGGGAATGTAATAAGTGATAATCAGTTTAATAGCAGCAAGTGCCTTCAATGTGGCGTTCAAGATGTCTATGAACTGAAGAATCGAACAAGAAGATTTTCGCCGAGATGATTGTATGAATTGTTTATTTCCCCCTCTAAGTGTACATGAAATTTACATGACAAATCTTGTTAATCATAATGTCGATAAAGAGCCTCAAAGTATGAATGATGATGTTGCTAAAGGTTTAGCTATATTGCCAAAAGGAATGAAGCTTGGACATCTAAATATACGAAAGTTGGATAAGTATATAGATCAGTTGAGAGTTATTCTTGAAAACGTATAATTTTGATATATTTGCTTGCTGTGAAACATATCTAGATGAGTCTGTTCAAGACGGTTTTATTTCTTTTGGGAAAAATTATAAAATGCTAAGATTTGATCGTGAAAGGATAGGGGGAGGGTTGGTTTTTATATTGCTGAGAAGTTCATGTCTAGTGTAATTGAGTGTAAAGTTAAATTTCCGATAGATGTTGAGTTGCAGTCAGTTAAATTCTGGTTTCCCGAATGTAAACCCAAATTTGATTTTTACAGCAGTTTATAAAGCTCCACACGTAAAGTTAGAAGAATTTTCAGATTGTTTTGATAGTTTAGTAAATAGTTTAAAATTGGAAGCTAATGAATTGTTTTTCTAGGTGATTTCAACATGATTTGAGTAGAAGACATTACCAGTAAATAATTTCAAATTTTCACAAGATCACATGGATTGGTACAATTGATAAAGTCTGTTACTGGGATTAAAATAGGTCAGCTACTTTAATTGTTTCATGTTATGCAAATCACAATGAAAATATTATTCAGTCAGGTATTATAAGTGTAGGTTTAAAGTGATCATGAATTAATTTATTGTGTTCGTAAGATTAATAAGCAAAAATTTCTTCCTAAATTTGTAAATACTAGAAATTATAAGAATGTTGATTGGAAGCAAGTAGATGAAGATATCTTAAGTGGTCCCATTAACCAAATTGGTATGGCGGTAATTTGCAGATGATAAATTAGAAATGTTTGTTAAAGTAGTCGTAGAACCTCTAAATGAGCATGCACACCCCTTGAAATAAGAGTTAAAGTAAGCCAGCCCCATGGTTAACAGCAGAGATTAGGAAAATCCATGCATAGGAGAGACCACTTGCGCAAAGAATTCAGAATTTTAGAAGGCATTCAACGTGGGGGGAAAATACAAGAAAGTTAGAAATAAGAAATAATCAGATTCGTTTTTCTAAGCGTGAGCATTTTAAGTCTTTTTTTGATAATGATATTTCTTCAAAATCTTTATGGTCAGTTTATAATAAGTTGACAGTTAACAAAGTGAAAAAAGGGTGTAGCATACCCTCATTGACAGAGAATGGGGATCCTACACGTCTAATCCTGACATTTGCTGTTTGTTACAGAAAAGTTTTGTTGTGAACGATGTAGATTTTTTCCAGTAAAATTTGGTAATTTTAAAAGATTTAAATAGAAAAGAAGCAGATGATCTCCCGCATGAAAAGGTAACTAATAAAGAAGTTTTTTTCCAGCAATTAAACGCCTTAAAATTTAAAGCTCGACAACACTTCAAGAGATTCCATGCATAGTATTCAAGAAATGCGCATCAATAGTCGGATTATTGGCGTATCTAATTTCCCATTTCTTTCTTGTAGGTGATTTCCCAACACAGCTGAAATTGGCAAGAGTAACACCTTTTTATAAGGGTAAAGGTAAAAAGAGTGATAGGAATTCTTATCGACCTATATCAACTCTTCCAATTGTAGGGAAAATTATTGAAAATATTTTGCACAAGAGGTTATTACATGAAGGGATGCATCTGAAGGTTTAAGTAAAAAACCAAACATGGTTTTAGGAAAGGTAGATCAACGCAAAGTCCCCTTTCCCTAGCATTTACAGATTTTATCTATAAAGGGATTGACAAGCGGAATGGTAAGGTTGGAGCTGTTTTTGTGATCTTAGGAAAGCTTTTGATTCAGTACCTTTTTTACCTCTTTAATAAAACTAAAAAAACCCGGTATAACATAAGTCCTTATTTGTTATCAATATTGGCGGATTATTTTTTAAAAAAAAAAAATGTTTATCAATCTTGCAAAATTAGTTTCAAAAGTATTCAATATATTTTTTGGAGTACCACAAGGATCAATATAGGACCCCTTTTATTTATTCTTTACATAGATGATATATCACTATAATGGGAGGAATCAATATATCTTATATGCTGATGACTTGGTCTTTTATTTAGAAGGTGGGATGTTTAAGAGATCGTAAAACGTCTTCAAGAAGTTTTAAAGAGGATGGGTGATGGGTTTTAAAAATCAGAAAATTGATATTAATTATAGTAAACACAAATTTTATGATTTTTCATAAGGCTAAGATAGAAGCATGAATGATATTCATTTGACGTTGAATTTTAATGGTAAGCTAATTCTAGAGTATATGAATTTAAATATCTTGGAGTTTTCTTAGATTGTAATTTAAATTTTAAGAAACTTATGAATATGTATGTAATAAAGTATCATCAGCAATAGGAAATTATAAGTTTGAATGAAGAGGTTTGTAACAGAGAGAATGTTGAGGTTACTTGTAGATTCTTATATTTACTCTATTATTGATTATTTTTTAGTGGTTTGGGCAGTAAGACCTTCCCACCGAATATGTTGTACTTCAGAAGAGAATTGGACCATCTGTTTGATTCAATTCCTATGAGCCAAGATTTACAATCTGATTGCTTCACGATTGAGGAAAGAAAGAAATTAGCGTATGGTAAATACATACAAAATATTGAAAGGTATGTATTCAGGTATTTTACCCAATATTTTTCAATTTGTTGATCGTGATAGAAATTCTATTCTAATAAACTCTTTGAAAGTTCCTAAATTAATTTTTTGAATCATTTAAAAAAGTCCTTCTTGTAAAAGAGGAGTATCCTTTTGGAATTCAATTTCTTATGATATTAGAAAACCAGTTTACTGAGCTAGGAATAGTACAATTAAAAGTAAAATTGAAGCAAAGATAATGAATCGAAGAAGAAAAAAGAATTGATTTTTACTATTTATTTGTGGGGCATTGTCTCTGTGTTTATGTAATGTTTAATTTATCTTATATGTTCTTATTTATGATTTTTCTGTTCTCTTTGTTTGTTCATTATTGCTTTGATTTTGATGTATTCAAAGTATTTTCAATTTATATTTTTCTGCCTAGATTGTCTGGTTGCCGCCCACTGGTGGAGCTTGAAATTTGAGTTAGGTGTCCTGTAGGCCTATTGCTGTAATCGGTTTTTGACTTGAACAATTTTAAATAATTTTATATCTGATATAATTATATATTAGAGTCAAGATCTTTTACACTAAAATTTTTATCAAGATTTGAACACAAGAATGATGGTTAACACAAGAATGAAGATTCGCGTTCGGTGGTTTCTTCCGCGAAAGATTGATTACTCCCTGATTTGCTGTTTTCCCGATTTTGGGAAACCTCATATTCGTTTTAGTGGGAAACGTCTAATAAATCATTTTTTCTTTTCGTTTTTCTTTTTAATGTATTTTTTTCTTTCTTTCTTTCTTTCTTTCTTTCTTTTTTTCTTTCTTTTCTTTTCTTTTTTTTTCCTTTTTCTTTGTTTTTTTCCCTTTTTTTTTTCCTTTTCCCCCCCTTTCTTTCTTTTCTTTTCATTCTACACCCTTTTTTATATTTGATTCATTCATTAAATGCATATAAAATATATTTTTTATTTGTTACCAAAATTTTTGTGTTTAATGCATTGGGTTTTTAATGCTACTATTTCAAATATCTACGAAAAATGTAGTTTATTGTTGTTTCTGCATCTATGTAATTAGATTTATTTAGTTGTCCTCCTTTGTAAATCAGTTTTTATAACTGAATAGGATAGACGTTAAATAAATAAATAAATAAATAAATAATAAAAAAAATAAAAAGGTAAATCCACACTCACAGCTGCTTTCTCACTAACTGATAAAATCTCGAAGCATTGGACAAAAAGATAAAGTATTGGGATTTTTCTTTGACCTTTCGAAAGCCTTCGACACCGTTAACCATGAAACTCTCCTACAAAAAACTACAGTACTATGGTATAAGGGGAATAGCTTTTGGATGGGTTTAAATCATACTTAGGAGATAGAAAACAAGTAGTAAATATTTTGCACGTTTATAAAAAAACTGAACGGGAACAAACATACAAATCAGACTGGGAATCAATAGTGACAGGTGTTCTCAAGGGTCTATCCTTGGGCCTATTGCATTTCTTTTCTATCAAATGACCTGCCGGCAAACTCAACAACTGGACTTGTTGTACAATTTGCTGATGATGCAAGTAAAGAACATAATGCACGGAGTGGGATGAGCTATTGAACCCAAACAAATTTTTCAATAACAGAAAGAACGAATGGTGTAAAATAAATGATTTGGGACCTCAAACAGAGAAAACAAAACTGGGCTATTTCACACAGATAATATACATAACTAAAACAGAGACTTACCTACTTTAAACATACAGGATGGTGGCCTAAATGTATTAAAAACCCACAACTACAACTGACACTGAATTCCTAGGCCTTTCATGTGGATAGCACACTTAGTGGAAAAACAATATTTGGAAAACTTGTCCAAACGAATTCGGCATGCTTTATGTTGAGGAAAATGAGTACCTTGGTGGATGGAAAAAAACCTTTAAAACTCTTTACTTTGCTCACTTTCACTCATTGATGTCATATGGAATTGCATTTTGGGGGGAAATCTACAGACAAGAAACTTGTTTCCTACTACAAAAAAAAGCCATTAGAATTGTATCAAAGTCATGAAATTCAGAGCTAGTTGTAAGCCACTCTTCAAGAAGCTAGGAATATTACCTATGCCATGTTGTATATATATATATGAAGTACTAATGTTTTGTCCATAAAAAATAAATCTCTTTGAATGTAATTCTGACTATTCACACCCCAGAACAGGGCAATTCCACGGTAACGGAATTACATTTCAGAGAGCAAACAACACTTTCAAAAGACAATATTTCAAATAAGGTAACCTTGTTTAAACTGTTCTATAAAACTGACTTTTCATGGACTTCAATTGAACAAAATTTAGCACAAGTTTTATTTTTTTTTAAAATTATTTTAAATGAGTTTTCAGGCAGGTTTTGACTGGTAACGGAATTACGCTGAAAGTGCCATGTGTCCCTGGTTTAGTTAGTAATTGTTTAAAAACCTGTGAATTGTGCAATAAAAATATCTATTTTGGGAGCTTCTACAACATCTAGAAGCATAGTACTAAAACGTAATAGCATACCTTCATTAAAAATAAAATTTAATTACTATATTTAAACTGTATTTATTAGACGAGTGAGCGCAGCGAACGTAGTCTACAACGCTACTCGATGGGGCCTTGGTCGTGATTAATTCTTATGTTAAATTTTAAATGTTAAATGTTAAATGTTAAATGTCTGTCTGTCTGTCCGGGCTCATACGGCCGAAGGGCCCAAATAGACCGAGCTGAAATTTAAACAGACATCAGTGACCAGGTAACTGGGAACTGCAAAACAAAATGAGCAAAAATCTGTACGATTTAAACCTGCAAGAAATAAAAAACTGAAAAATTCATTGAAATGTATGGGAATTATTTTAACGACAATGGTTTTCATTTTGAAATAATATTTTTTGTTTGTTATTTACCTGGCTGTGAAATGCCGTGCCCAAAGGGTTTAATCGAATGTTGGACGTAAAGGTCCCCCCAAATTCCGCTCGTAGATTGAGTAAAACCTTGCAATATTTTTCACGTTTTTTCCTACTGGCCATGTTTCCGTAGTATTGTCACAGATGATGGATACACTGCGTTATATGCATTTCAAAACATGTTAAATAATTTAAAAAATACAATCCAGAAATTACAAAATCTTTCCCGACCATTAAACCCACGTCTCCCACATTTCGGCTATAAGTGCGCTTAGCCCAAATCGACTAGGGAAACGCCAAAGTCGTTGTTAGACGAGTGAGCGAGTCATGTGTTAGTACACGGCAAAAATTGCATTTAAGTTTGATAATTATATCGGGATAGATAATAGGGTTTTTAGTTGAGTTGGTATAAGGGCACGTCAACTGTAAGGTAATAATGCCACCCCTTTAGTCTATGATAGGGTAGGGAGACCTTAGGTAGGTAAATAATAAATTTATAAATGGGCTTAAATTGTTAGGTTCTATTTAACAACAATGTTTTTTCGGGAAGAATTATAATTTTTGGAATGTCAAGAGGTGCGCGGCACTGGCCAAGATGCATCGAAACTTGCACGCTCAAGATTACCCAAAACTCCGCACGGAGATTGAGTAAACCTTGCAATCTTAGCTCGTTCTCGTACTGGCTATGTTTCTTATACTATTCTGCAATGTTAAACACTACAGAAATTATTTATTTATTGAAATTAATATTATTAACCTAGAGGTTGGCATGCGAAAAAAGTCTTTGTACATGAATAACCCATAAAATTTTTTAGTTTTTTGTAATTTTTTATACTTACAAATTTGCGTTTAGCGAAGAAGATACGTTTGGGTTTTTGGCGGATTTTAAAATAGTTACTCCAGGGTTTGAAAAACTCCTTTTGGATTCGGGATCTGATCACCCCCTTGGTAAATTACAAAAAAGATAAACAGGAAATTAAAAACATGTTGGGCCGTGTTTAATTGTTTTTTTTTGAAAAAACAAAAACACTTCTAGCCGCCAAAATTGGCGTGTTTTCTTTTTTGTTTATAAAACTGGGGGAAACCCCAAAAGTCTTTGTTAGACGAGTGAGTGACCATGTTTGAGTCCCCGGTAACATTCCTTTTTCCCCCCTACCTTTGGCCCCCCTACCATCTGGCTACAGTGGAGCATTAGGGCCCTAAGCTATGACCTAAATTAAAAATACCCAATTTTTTTTATACAAATTTTATAATCAAATTAATGCAATGTTCCGGCGACTCAAAACCCTGGCTCATCACTGTTAACAACGACTTTTGGGGTTTCCCCAGTATTTGGGAACGGAATTACGACCCCCCCGGGAACGGAATTACCCCCGAAAAATTTCCGTTTAAATAATGTTTCATGTGGTTTTAATTTAACTCTTTAAAGATGGTGTAAGCAAATCATTTAAACCCTTTAAAGGGTGTTTGGCATTTTTGGGTTGATATTTAAACTGTTTTTTAAGGGATTTATTTTCGGGAACGGAATTACAAAAACCCTTGGGAACGGAATTACCCCGCGAATGATAAATTTTCAAAATGCTTGCTTTGGGTTAAATCTACTCTTAATGATAGTCAATGAAGAAAAAGGGGATTACTAAAAAAAGGGGAGTTCTTTTTCAAAATTTAACACTTTTTTTAAAGCAATAGTGTTCTGAAATTTCCCGTTACCGAATTCTTTTACCAATGAAATAGGAGTAAAAAAATATTTTTAAAACTATTTTTGAAAAACTCTTCCTTTTTTAGTAAAAACATTAAAAGAAAATACTTTTTTTGTCAATTAATGTACAAAAATACATATATTTTTTAAAAAATTATTGATTTTGGTAACGGAATTAAATTTGGGAAAACAGTGTATTGGTAAAAAGATTTAAAAGGGTTAAAGTTCGGACAATATTTAACTTTTTTTGTTTATTTTGTCAATACAAAGAAAATATTGAAAGGAGTATAAATGAAAAATTTTTTGTTAAAAAAAAACACACCCAAAAAAAACCAAAATATTTCTTACAATGTTCTCAACCTGCAGGGGTATAGTAAAAATTAAAATGCATGCAAAAGTAAAAAAAAATATAATTTTAGGGCTTTTATAATTTTCCCCAAAGCACACATTTTAATTACTTAAATTTTATAAAATACATTTCTATAAAAATTTTTTAATTTTACACAATTTTACACTTAGCTGGGGAAATTTCCCCAACACTAAAATAAAAAAAACTAGAATACCAAAATTTGCAACCTCACAATTCGACAAAAAGGATTTAAAGTGGGAAATTTAAAACTTTATAAAAAACTTTCACAAGATTTTAAAAGAATTAGAAATTAATGAATTAAAATCAAAACCTAAGAGTAGTATTTAAAGGATGTTTTTGGATGAGCGTAGCGAGCGAAAGCGAAGATTCCATCACTACACTGGGAAAAAAAATCCGGGAATTTTTTTTTTTTTTTTTTCTGTTGTTAGCACGATTCGGCTAACCCAACTCCGAGCGAGAAATTTTTTGGAGGGTTTTGAAATCTTGAACTTAGAACGCCACGTTTTTGGCCCCAACGAAAAAAAATTTCTCATGAAAATCGCAATTTTTCGTTTTTTTTTGATTTTTTTTAAAAATTTCTTTCGCTTACAACACCTACATGCTTTTTCCCATTTTAAATGATTTTTTTACAGAAACCTTTTTTTTATGAATTGATATTTCGTGTAAAATTTGAGCGTTATCAAAAAAAATATTTTTTTCAAAAACGCAATTTTTCGACTTTTTTTAATTTTTTAAAAATTTTTCCAGCTTATAACACCTACCTGCTTTTTCCGATTGTAAAGATTTTTTTTTCGACCTAATATTATGGAAAAAATATATTCTGTAAAATTTGTGCGCAACGAAATTTTTTCTTATGAAAAATTTTTAAAATTACGATTTTTTTTTTTAATTTCGAACATTAAAAAAAAAAAAATTTTAAATTTAATTTTTTTTTTAAAAATTTAAAATTTAAAATTTTTTTTTAAATTTAATTAATTTTAAAAAATCTTCAATTAGTAATGATTTTTTTACGAACAACGTAAATCCGCAAACACATGGGGTCAATGCCCCAATGGGGAACGCCTTGGTTTAAAATATATCTTGCAGAATAAGTAATTTGTAATATTCAATTTTATAAACATCGCTTTTAAAATAATCTAAAAAAAATAAAATCTGTGGTTTCTTGCTTTTCAAATTTCCCGGGGTTTTTGTTTTCCCGCCAAAGATTTAAGTTCGCGTTTTTTGGTTGTGACTTATCTGAGGGAGGGGGGGAACGATTGGCAGAACTATCAATTGCCGCCTCGGCGAACCGCCATGGACGCCCCGCCCACCTACAATGGCGCATGGCCTTTTTTCGGCGCAAAGCCCGGTTCAATTTTTCCTCGTCACAGTTAGCGTAATAAAAGCCGGACGCTTAAAAAAATTTTCTGGTCGGTATTTGAGGTTTTAAGTAGGGAAAATATTCAAATTTGGTAATCAAGGGAAATTCCCATTACGTCATCCAACAAGCGGCGGGATTAAACGTTTTCCTAGTTAACCCTACAAGACTTCAAAACTGTAGGGGGCTTATAAAAATTTTTTTATTGTCCAAAAAAAATTGTATATAATGAAATTTATATATTGAAAAATTTTAGAACTATTGATTCGTTATTGTATAGGGCCCAGTGCATATTTTAGGGTTTGAGTACATATTTCTGTAATTTTAAGTATAACATTAAACCCCGACAATCAAATTTCAATGTATATCCTTTAAATGAATTTCAAAAAAGGGTAATAAAAACACCTCATCTACATCTACATCGTTCGTTTTGTCCCGGTCCGTCGGGGAAGGTCTCAGAGAATATAGGGGTCCCCGACAACGACTGCCAGAGCTCGCATTTTAGTTTTGGAAAGTAATACTCCACAATAAAAGGTACACTACGTATTATCTGTGATACTACCTACTTACCAGCTGATGTTTGCGAGAAAAAAACGTCGCACTGTTTTCTTGGATCATCACCCGCCAAACGAAGGTATAATAAATCCTAGCCACAATGACCCAGCATCATTTACAGAAAGACAGAAGAAAAAGAAAACAAAACAAAATAAAACATTACTTTTTTTTTTATCGATCGCAAACTTTTTAAGGCTGTGTTCTATTTATAGTAGGGGGGGAACAGGTATCCCGTGCATCTTTCGTGGGAAAAGTTTTGCGGTAAGTTGTATCCCCCAAAAACAAAAATTTGTTTTAAAAAAAAAAAACGGCAGCCCAAACTTCCTTCCCAAAAACTTCGGGGTGAATTTGGGAAAAAAAGGTGAGGAATTTTTAAATTAAAAAAAGAAGGGTTGGGGCCAAA
>JAMZAV010006643.1:0-35669 GCA_024449915.1 Sweltsa coloradensis | reverse complement strand
CTTGCATACCAAATGAACTATGGACTATTATCAATAGTTTGACTATTAGTACTATCTGCAATAGTAAATTATTGACTTAAATGAATAGTTTACTATTCATTAGGTGAATAGTTTACTATTCATAGGTGAATAGTTTACTATTCATTAGGTGAATAGTATACTATTCATGAGGCCAATAGTATACTTTTCACTTTTGAAAGTTCCCCAGTAGTAATTCTCAATAGTAAAAGTGAATAGTAATCACGAATAGTTATTCCAAATTTACTAGCTCAATAGTAATAGTCAATAGTAATTCCAATAGTAGAATCAATAGTGATTTTCACAAGGGAATATGGTTAGTAAATGCTTGCTTGATGCAGCATATGCCAGTATACCACTGACTAGTGGTGAACCACGTCGTCGTGTCGTCCCCTGGTGGAACAAAGATTGCGCTTTGGCCATAAAGGCAAAGAAATCAGCTTTTAAAAAATTAAATACATTTCCTACATTTGAAAATTTAATCAATTTTAAGCACGAGAGAGCGAAAACGAAACGAATTATCAAACATAGTAAGTAGCAGTCTTGGCAAGAGTATCTATCTTCTATAAATTTCAGCACCTCTTCCACGATGGTGTGGAAAAGGATTAAATCAATTAGTGGACGTCAGGTAAACACCATACCCGCTATCAAGGATGGCGGGCAATTAATTACTACTCCAGCAGATGTGGCTTCAGTATTGAGTACACATTTGGCATCGGTAAGCAGAAATGCACGATATGATGGAGAATTTCTAGCACACAAGCAGATGACAGAAGCTCGAAAACCTAATTTCTCGTCAGAAAACAATGAGCCATATAATAGAGCGTTCTTTATGCGGGAACTCCGTATGGCGTTAAGCTCATTACGTCGCACATCTGTGGGAGAAGACAAAATGCACAACGACATACCAATCTATTTAACAAAATGTAATTCACTTCATACACATTTCTTTATTTTCTATATTTTCATTCACATACATAACTTTTGTTTTCCTATTACTTTCATCATCATCAACTTACTTTGTGTGTGTTGTGTATTTTCCCCTTACCGGTGGCTGGTTCTGACCAGCATGGGGCCCTCCTCCCCATATCCCCTAGGCTAGAGTGGTGCATTATGACCTAATGGTTGACGCGTCCTTAATCCAAATAATAAAAAAAAAAATCTTCTTGACTATTAGGTAAGAGTGGTGCATTATGACAATTCGGTTGACGCGCCTATAATCCAGCGAAACAAAAACGATAAAGTTTTGGATTTAGTCAATTTCTTAAATCGTCCTTCACCTTTGGCCTACTTATTTTGTGGTTTACGTAGATAGTAGAGCAAAAAAGTTTCTCAAATGGGCTTTTAGAAAATTGTGTCTTAAAGCTGTGCACACATATTCACTCTTACATTTAAAAATATGCGTTCCGAAATAACACTTTCACTTGGAACTATCCTTGCCTAAATTACAACGCATTATTACCTAACGGTTGACGAACCCTTTATGAAAATTGAATAAAACATAAACAAAACTTAGAGGAATTACAGAATTACGACTGTTAACCTTAAAAATAAGAAATATAAGATTATATTTATTTTTCATTTACAATTAAAAGACACAATTTAAATAAATAAAATACAAAAATTATCATACTAATATGGCCCAAGCCGATCAAGTCCATCTGTTAAACAACAGCTAGCACTTATAAGGGAGTACTAGCTGAAACAAGAGGCGAGCTCTGGCAGGCGTCGTAATGGAACTCCCCCATTTCTTCCCCATACTCGGGGTAGTTCTGACCAGCATTAGAATTTCCGCACCACTTGCCCTAGGCTGGAGTGACGACCATGACAACACGAACGATGACGAAGACGATGATGGCCACGACGAAAGAAACCCCCCTTCCTCCCTTATCCGTGACTAATTCTGACCAGCATTAGACTTTCCTCCCCACATCCACTAGGATAGAGCGACGCATTACGACAAAACGGTGACGCCCTTAAACAAAATAAAATTAAACGATATAACAATGTATTTATAACTAAATATAAGATGTAACGAGCTAACAACAAATTCAATCTACTACTTACAATAACACTGCGGCTCAGTATTTCCTCACGGTTAAAGCGCCTTGATTCTCTCTTGGTATATTACCTAGCCCAAGTTGTCCCCGTCTGGGCCCAGGGTAGAATTGGCCCCGAACACGGCTTTGACAATCGTACAAGGCGATTCAAGAGAAAAGTACAGCTCGCAAACATCAGCTAGAAAGAGAGGAGTATATTACTCCTCGAAACTAGAAGAGAGCTCGAGTAACAAGAGTAGTACATAACTCCCCGAATCTAGAGGCGAGGTCTGGCGGTCGTCGTCGGGGAACTTTCCCCATCCTCTTGACAACCTCCCCGACGACGACGACAATGACAACACGGACGATGACACAGACGAAGACGACCATGATATGGCGGCCCACCAACCCCTGCCCTCCCCATACCTTTCCTTTCCCCCCGTCTGGGCCCAGGGTTGAATTGGCCGAGAGCATGGCTCTGATTATCGTAAAAGGGCGATTGGAGAGAAAAAGTCCACCTCGCAAACATCAGCTAGTATTAGAGCGGAGTATATTACTCCCAGAAACTAGAGGCGAGCTCTGGCAATCGTCAACGGAGACACCTCCCCTTTCCCTTGACCACACAATGACACAACGAACGATGACAAAGATGATGACGACCGCGAGGTGAGAAACCCCCCTTCCTCCCCTTTCCCGTGGCTGGTTCCGACCAGCATGGGCCCCTCCTCCCCATATCCCTTAGGCTAGAGTGGAGCATTATGACCTAAAGGTAGACGCGTCCTTAATCCAGATAAACCAAAATGTATAAACATTTCAATTAATGATAATAACGAACTCACAACAAATACATTATTACCTAACAATATCACTGCGATTCAGTATGACCTCACGGTTGAAGCGACTTGATTCTCTCGGGTTGTCAATTGAGTAGTGCTATTTAAGTAACATTTTAGACACTTCTTTAATTATTTATTTATTTAATTCAATTCAAATAAATATTTATTGTTTATCTTTTACTATCAATTCCATCACATTCTGTTCTTTTCTCTTCAACCAATAAAACCATAATACACGTATCAAACACACCATAAACTTATTCATTACCTTATAATATCACAGGCGGCGCAATATGACCTAACCGGTGTAAGCGCCCTATGTTTCTCAGGCCGTCGTCAATGGAAACGCAACCATTATCTTCAGCCTTCCTCAAACACCTCCTCCGCTACCGTGGGTCGGTTTAGTGGATCCCTCCATTTCTCACGATTGTCCCACAGACTTTCAGCTTCCACTTTGTTCCATATTGTTCAACAAGGCGTCGTATTTTGTACATTCTGCTTACGTACATCTTGTGTTAGCAGAACGTACCAAACACAATGACTTGCGCACGCAATTTGATCTCTCCCAATCATATGAAGATCGTCTAACATATAATAACTGTGACAATCTTTCAAAATTTCTCATTCAAAGTAATTTAGTATTTATCAAAAATTTATTCACATCAAACATTATAATTAATAATATTTAATACAATCCAGAAATTAAAAAATCCATCCCGATCTCCTAAATATTATCAATTCCACCTACAGGAGTGTTTCCCGACTATATCCAAATCGAGAAATTATAATTTATAAAATACTTTTCCATTCAAATAAATAATGTTTCTTTTCCTATTACTATTATATCCATAATATTCTTTCTTTTGCGGTTCTTGTGATTAGCGTCTTTGCTTCCAATGCAGAAGTTCCAGGGTTCGATTCCCGCTATAGCAGAATTTTTTTAAATTCTGATATGAATTTAAATCCAACAGTTCTTGGCTTAGGAATTTGTAAACGGTTATACTTGGAGCCGTCCTAGCAACGAGGCGCTTAATAAAAAATTAAAAGTTATTCTGAATCGGCCTTGTTGATTCTGACGATCATCCGCGGGTGATCGCACAGTCCATACCACTGATTGCTATTTTTCATATTAAAAACATCAATCTTAGGTTAGTTATCGCTCACTTGTCGATTGCGTCGGGCCTACAGAAATGGAATGGTCGCTTTGGTTGTATGTCAACCACTAAAAATAAATGGTATATGACAAATGGTTAGACATTAATTGCGAATTGATTAGTTTATATATTATATAATCATAAAAAAGTCTGTGCCAAGGGTAGAACTGTCCCAGAGCATGGCTCTGCTAATCGTAAAAGGCGACTCAAGAGAAAAAGACCACCTCGCAAACATCAGCTAGAAAGAGCGGAGTATCTTACTCTCCGAAACTGAATGCGAGTTGTAGCAATCGTTCTTGGGAACACCTTCCCTTTCCCCTTCCCTTGACGACCTCTCCGACGACGATGACAATGACACAACGAACGACGACGATGACAAAGACGATGACGACCGCGACGTGAGAAACCCCCCTTTCTTTCCTTACACGTGGCTGGTTCTGGCCAGCATGGCCCCTCCTTCCATTATCTCCTAGGCTAGAGTGGTGCATTATGACCTAACGGTTGATGCGTCCTTAATCCAAATAAACAACTAAAAATCAAATCACACCATAAATTCATTTCACTTACTTTCAAACCGAATGTCCGTCTTCTCGGCATGGTGTTTGACAAAAAGGCCTAATTGGAAACACCACGTTGTTGAGTTACGCAAAAGATGCAGGTTGAAAATCAACCTATTAAAAGTTCTCAGCAATACATCGTGGGGAGCAGATAGGACTTGCATCTTGAGAATTTACGGATCTCTAGTTTGCTCCAAGATGGACTATGGATATTTCGTATACTCTTCAGCAAGTAACACAACCCTTAAACTTCTAGACACTGTCCACCATTGTGGTCTTCGTCTTGCTCTTGGTGCATTTCGAACAAGCCCGGTAGTCAGCTTGTATGCCGAGTCAGGTGTGTCCTCCTTGGCAGAACGGCGAAACCTCTTGATGGGTACGTACGTAATGAAAATTAAATCTATGCCTAACCATTCATCAAATCGTGATGCTTTAAATGTGAAATATGTCAGACACTTTAATAACAAACCGATGGCAACCCTTCTAACGGGGTCAGCAGCAGCAACTTTTGTTTAATCTTATAATTTTAATCTGCCAACAGTTTTTAATTTTGTTTTTAGCAATAACCCGTCCTGGTCTACACCAGAGCCGATTATTTTATTTGACCTTTGTCGTTTTGATAAAAACTCTACTTGCCATAGTGTATTCAAAATTAACTTTAGTAAGATTTGCCATGAACATCAAAGGTTTACTTTGATATTCACAGATGGCTCAAAAATTGACAACAAGGCTGGAAGTGCCTTTTATTACTCCACCTTAACTGAACGTTTCAGGATAAGCGACGTGTGTTCATTTTTCACTGCAGAGTTATTTGCCATCGAGAAGCTCTTAAATACATACTACGTTGTCGTTGTGGAGAATACCTTATGTGTTCAGATAGCTTAAGTTCACTTAAAGCTATAAAACACATGTATTCTTGTCATCATTTAGTACAAGACACCCAATTCTATTTAGAAAAACTAACCTCTTAGGGATATATAAAAGAGTTTTGCTGGATACCTGGACAAGTGGGCATAGAGGGAAATGAACACGCTGATTGGGCTGCTAAGGAAGCTTCCCAGCGTCGCGACGTTGATTTTAATCTAGTTCCCGTTCCAGATGTCAAGAGTGGATTCAAGCAAAAATTGTTGGATTTGCGACAAGCATCTTGGGTTGTGTTGCAAAACAACAAATTGCGTAGTATGATGACGACATTGACTAATAAAGTTCGTCCACCTACGTCTCGACTCTCACGTGGAGAAGAGGTGGTATTGTCTAGACTTAGTATAGGCCACACACGCCTAACTCACGGATATCTCTTAACCAGAGAAAAGGTTATTCCCATTATGTGACACATGTGATGTACCTTTAACCCCATGCTAGCAGAATGTACCAAATATGATGCCTTGCGCATGCAATTTGATCTCTCCCAATCATATGAAGAACTTATATTATCATATGATTACAGCGAAAAACTTTCTTAATTTCTCATCCATAGTAATCTATTTAACAAAATTTAATTCACATCATACACATTCCTTTCTTTTCTTTCTTTTCATTCATACACATTACTTTTATTTTGCTATTACTTTCAATATCATCAATTTATCTTGTTATTAATACACTTAGAAAACAATCTTATCATCAAACATACCTGCATTAACTCTTCTCATTTACTTTCAGTCACAGGCGGCGCAATATGATCTAAAAGATTGAAGCGCCCTAGTTTCTCACGTCGTCGTCATATAACAAAATTCGTCCACCTACGTCTCGACTCTCACGTAGAGAAGAGGTGGTTATGTCTAGAATTCGTATAGGCCATACACGCCTAACACACGGATATCTCTTAACAAGAGAAAAGGTTATTCCCATATGTGACACATGTGATGTACCTTTAACCGTGCATCATATGCTAGCAGAATGTACCAAATATGATGCCTTGCGCACGCAATTTGATCTCTCCCAATCATATGAAGAACTTTTATCATATGATAACGGCGACAAACTTTCTAAATTTCTCATCCATAGTAATCTATTTAACAAAATTTAATTCACATCTACACATTTCTTTCTTTTTTTATTTTCATTTACATACATAACTTTTATTTTGCTTTTACTTTCTTCATCATCAATTTATTTTGTTATTTATACACTTAGAAAACAATCTAATCATCAAACATACCTGCATTAACTCTTCTCATTTACTTTCATTCACAGGCGGCGCAATATGACCTAACCGGTTGAAGCGCCCTAGTTTCTCACGTCGTCGTCGTCGGTAACGAATTTATTAGTGTTATTTACGACAACGTATCTTCACTATATACTTGTAATATTACCCAACCCTGGATTGTTATAAACGATGGTTATAATAAGTTATATACGAGGCCGCTGCGCGACGCCTTTTCCAGTCGCGATGATGGATGCGCTTTAATGGTTAAATATCGTTGCCCTAACCTCTTCCCGCATAGAGGCGTCATATGATGCCACTTATATTTTAATTATATTTAATGAGATAAAATAAAAATTTTGTGCCACCAATGCATAGAATACACAAGTGATGCCGTTTACTACTTCTGAAAAAATCCGCTAGGTGGCAGCACGTGACGGGACAAGGAATTGAGCTGTTCTTTTGGCCACGCCCCCAATATTCATTGTTGACAAAATACCACATGTTTTTTGCATAATTAGTCACGTCATTCGACCGAATATAAAGGCACAATAAATTATTTATTTTTTACACACACTTATAATTAATATTGTTGATGTAGATCTAAAAAGTTTTAAAAATTTACAGCTAAATATGGATGATAAATATGTGGCATCATTTGATGACACTATGCACTTAGGGTTGAATGTTATTTTGAGGTTATTGTTTGTTTTTGCCATTGTTTTGCAAAATATTTTAAAGCTATGCAACTAAATCATAATATTTTACTTTTAAGTATTTTTTATCCCAAATGTAGTCTACAATTATTGTAAAACGTGTTCTCCCACACGGTAATGAGGCTAATTAGTAGTTAATTAGTTGACTAGATGATGCATAGTAATTAATAATTTGTAAGATTGTTAACTTCAATATACCCATAATTATTTGGCATTCTTTGTTTACAAATTCCTAAGGCTATTTTTTGTATTTTGGCCCTAATCACATAATCATCTACTATAATCACAATTTTATTATTAAATTTTATTGATTAGATATGTAAATTATACTTTTTTTTAATTGCTTTGTTTAAAATGTCATAAACTGACATAATTCCTACATAAAATACTAATTCAAATCTATATGTAGATTTTGTTGTATGCTCCTATTTTTTCCGTTGTTGCGTAGTGTACACATATGTGCCATTTAATTCCGTGGCCGAAATGTACCCCAAAAATTAATTTTGAATTTTTTCAATAATTTTAGTATTTTTTATTTTTCCCCTGAGTACTTAAATAATTATTCTAAGAAAATTGGAAAAATCATGCATGAAGAGGCTAAAAGAACAATTTTTTATAGAAATATTTCTTCGATTGTCCATAAAATCATGACATATTATGTAAGTAGTGATTTCGAACGTTCCAATAAAGTTTCATCAAGATCGGAGTAGCCGTTTTCTTCGGTCGCGGGCTGAATGTCACGAAAATAACGCATTATTTTTTTTAAAGTCGTTAGGTATGATATTTATGAGAATAAATTTCTTTGAAAAATGCAAAAAAAATAGCAGATCTAAGGTACATAATATGGAAGGTCTCCTTTAATTTTCCTCAAGATCGCAAATGCCGTTTGCCCGGTAGAGCGAATAAAAAAACACCCAAAGCTATTTTTTCGGGGTAAGTGAAATTTAAGTTTTCGCTTTGCTCTTAAAATTCTCACGGGGCAAATGCATTAACTATTTATAAATCGCACATCTACACGAGTCCCGTGTCTGGCGCGGGGTGGAATAGCCAGAGCTTGACTCTGCTAATCGTACAAGGCGATTCAAGAGAAAAAGTTCACTTCGCAAACATCAGCAAGTATGACGGGTAGTATATTACTCCCCGAATCTAGAGGCGAGCTCTGGCAATCGTCGTCGGGGACCTTGCCCCCTTCCTTTGACGACCCCTCGAAAACGATGACGACAATTACACCACGAGCGATGACAATGACAATGACGACCGTGACGTTAAAAAACTCCTTTCCTCCCCTTACCCGTGGCTGGTTGTGACCAGTATGGACCACACCGCCCCCCCTTCCCCTCCTAGGTTAGAGTGGTGCATTATGTCCTAACGGTTGACGCGTCCTTAATCCAAATAAACCAAAAAAATGAATAATACATTGTTTTGATATATCTTATGATTTTGGTGGAGGTGCCGGATAGGATGTTCTGTCCAGCATGGTATTTTCCACCCAACATACCCTGGCGTTTGACGCACCCTAATTTAAATAATCTTACAAAAATAAGACGACGCGCTATTATAAAAATAAACTAAACCAAATAAACTTTTAAAAAATTCAATTATAAACTTGTATACTACCTACCACAGGCTTTTCAATGTGGCATTCGGTTGAAGTGCCCTAGTTTTCTCACGTCGTTTTCCCAATGGTTCGTCCCCCGTCCAGGCCCGGGTAGAATTGCCCAGAGCCTGGCTCTGCTAATCGTAAAAGGCGATTCAAGAGAAAAAGTCCACCTTGCAAACATCAGCTGGTATGACGGGTAGTATATTACTCCCCGAATCTAGAGGCGAGCTCTGGCAATCGTCGTCGGGGACCTTGCCCCCTTCCTTTGACGACCCCTCGAAAACGATGACGACAATTACACCACGAGCGATGACAAAGACAATGACGACCGTGACGTGAGAACTCCTTTCCTCCCCTTACCCGTGGCTGGTTCTGACCAGCATGGGCTTCGCCTTCCCCTCCTAGGTTAGAGTGGTGTTTAATGACCGAACGGTTGACGCGTCCTTAATTCAAATAAACCAAAAAAATAAATAATACATTGTTTGATATATCTTACGATTTTGGTGGAGGTGCCTGGTAGGGGGTTCTGACCTTCATGGTATTTTCCACCCCACATCTCCTTGGCGTTTGACGCACCCCTAATTTAAATAAACTAACAAAAATAAAGTTGACGCGCCATTAATAAAAATAAACTAATCCAAATAAACTTTTAAAAAATTCAATTATTAAACTTATACTACCTACCACAGGCTTTTCAATGTGGCATTCGGTTGAAGTGCCCTAGTTTCTCACGTCGTTTTCCCAATGGTTCGTCCCCCGTCCTGGCCCGGGGTAGAATTGGCCCAGAGCCTGGCTCTGCTAATCGTACAAGGCGATTCAAGAGAAAAGTCCACCTCGCAAACATCAGCTAGTATGAAGGTTAGTATATTACTCCCCGACTCTAGAGGCGAGCTCTGGCAATTGTCACCTCCTCTAACCCGTGGCTGGTTCTGACCAGCATAGGCCCATCCTCCCCCCCTCCCCTTTAGGTAAGAGTGGTGAATAATGACCAACGGTTGACGCGCACTTAATCCAAATAAACCAAAAAAAACAAGGGTTCGAGCGGAAACATACCCTGACACATGTCAAGACCAGGGTTGAGCACGCCTGCAACAAAGACAACTTACACATCTGACATTAGGTGGGGTCTACCGTCTTTGGTGATGTTATTGTATATTTTTCACATAAAACGACATTCTATAAGTTTGAAACTAAGTAGTAATAATATCCCCCGTATGGGCCCGGGAATGAATTGGCCCTGAGCATGGCTATGCTAAATGTACACGACGATTAAAAAAAAAAACCCACCTCGCAACCATAAGCTACTAAAACGGGTAGTTTTCACTCCCCGAAACAAGGGGCGAGCTCTGGTGTCGGGAAAACCTCACATTTCCTTGACGAAATCTCCGACGACAACGAATGACAAAACGAACGATGACAAATACGATGACGACTGCAAAACGTAAAGACATCCCCTTTCCTCCCCCTACCGTAGCTGATTTTGACCAGCATGGGCCCCTCCTCAACATATTCCCTAGACTTGAGTGGTGCATTATGAGTATGACCTTACGGATGACGCGTCCTTTTTTACTCCCCGAAAATAGAGGCGAGATCCGGCAATCGTCGTCGGAGACCTAGTCCCCTTCTCTTGAACACCGCTCGACGTCGATGACGACATGACACCTCAAACGATGACGAGGACAATGACGACCGCGACGTGAGAACCCCTTTTCCTCCCCTTATCCGTGGCTGGTTCTGACCAGCATGGGCCCCTCCTCCCCCACCCTCCTAGATCAGAGTAGTGCAATATGACCTAACGGTTGGCGCGTCCTTAATCCAAAAAAACATTACTTATATATAAATATAAAAATAATTCCCCCCCCCCCAACACCCTAGGTTAGAGTGGTGCATTATGACCTGACGGACCAACGGTTGAGCGTCCTTAATCAAACTAAAAAATAACTAAATATACCAAACCGCCCCCTTTTCTACCCTACCCGAGGCTGGTTGGAAAACTTTCCTCTCTAGCCCCCGTCTGGGCCCGGGGTAGAATTGGCCCAGAGCATGGCTCTGCTAATCGTAAAATGTGTTTCAAGAGAGAAAGTCCACATCGCAAAATTTCAAACACCTGTAATGTCAGGCTGCCGAGAGAACAGTAATTTGCCATAAACGCATGCCCTTTACTCTCTTTATCCAAATAAACCACCCCAATTAACTTTAAAATAAAGATGGCGCGCCATAAAACCGAAATATCCAAAAAAGGTTAAAACAATTGATTTAATAACTTTTATACCTACCACAGTCGGCGAAATGTGACTACGGTTGACGCGCCCTCATTTTGCACGTCGTCGTTGTTGCGGGGCCTCACACCCGTCTGGGCCCGGGTTAGAATGGCCCAGAGCATGGCTCTGCTAATCTTAAAAGGTGATTCAAGAGAAAAAGTCCACCTCGCAAACATCAGCTAGTATAAAGGGTAGTATATTACGTCCCGAAACTAGAGGCGAGCTCTGGCAATCGTCGTAAATAGCACCTCTCCCTTCCCTTGACGACCCCTCGACGACGATGACGACAATGACTGCACGAACGATGACGAAGACGATGACGACCGCTACGTGAGAAACCCCCTTCCTCCCCTCACCCATGCCTTCTGACCAGCATGATCCCCTCCTCCCATATCCTCCATGCTCGAGTTGTGCATTATGACCTAACGGTTACGCGTCCTTAATCCAAAATAAACCAAAATCGTTTGACCAAATTGGCCCCTCCTCATAATATTTCCTGGTATGGAGCACATTTTGCCATAAAGTTTGACGCACCCTTTATCCAAATAAAAATAAAATCCATTCAAATAAATAAATTTTGTTTTGCTATTACTATCATCGCCATCATTTTCTTATCTCATATATACACTTAGAAAACAATATAATCATCAAATAACATTACTCATTTCATTAGCTTTCAATATAAGAGGCGGTGCAATATAACCTAAAACGGTTGAAGCGCCCTAGTTTCTCTTATCGTCTTTGTAATTTCAAGGAAGCTGGCAGCCTTACGTCTCATATTCATACACAAAGGTTTTTAAAGACAATGAGTGGTGATAGATGAGGATAAGGTTTGAACAGAAAGAAGAAGGGGAAACTTACTACCAGCACGTAGCCTACTCCTTTCGATAAGTACCAAGGGGACCAACGGCTTTACGTTCCATCCGAAAGGACGGTGTAACCTTGACAGTCATATATGTTTTTCCACTTTACCCAGAATGCCGAGCAGACGTAGAGGAGAACGAAGCCGTTACACGAGCTCTCGAACCCTCGTCTGCTCTAACCAGCGGTGTACGTGTGTTTCAAGGCTGTCTCACGGATTTCTCTAAACTCTAAAACAGAGAAAATGTTGTTCCCAGATGTGACAGATGTGATGTACCTTTATCCGTTCATCATTTGCTAGGAGAATGTACCAAATAAGATGCCGTGCGCACGCAATTTGATCTCTCTCATTCATATGAAGAATTTCAATCATAATATGATAACGGAAACAAACTTTCTAAATTTATCATGTGAAGTAATCTATTTAACAAGATTTAATTCACATCGTTCACATTTCTTTAATTTATTTACTTCCATTCACATAAATAACATTTGTTTTTCTATTACGAACATCATATCATTTTATTTTCTGATGTATACACTTGGAAAACAATCATCATCAAACACCATAAACTCATCTCATCAACTTCAAATATCACAGGCGACGCAATATGACCCAACCGTTTGACGCGCCCTAGTTTCTCACGTCGTCGTCACTCTCCTTTGAAGATATTCCTCCCGTCTGGGCCCGGAGTAGACTCTGCTAATCGTAAAATGCGATTCAAGAGAAGAAGTCCACTTCGCAAACATCAGCTAGTAAGAGCTGATTACTCCCCGAATCCAGAGGCGAGCTCTGGCAATCGTCGTCGGGGACCCTGCCCCCTTCCCTTCACGACCTCCCCGGCGACGATGACAATGACACAACGAACGATGGCAAGGGCGATGAAGACCGCGGCGTGAGAAACACCCCTTCCTTCTCTTACCCGTGGCTGGTTCTGAGCAGCATGGGCCTTTCCTCCCCCCCCAGGTTAGAGTGTGCATTATGACCTAACGGTTGACGCGTCCTAAATCCAAATTTTAAAAAAAATCGAAGGTTTTGTTGTTTTAGCCACGAGTATCGCCTATTTTGAAGATCAAGTGTCCATGACTTTCGTGTTTACACCGAAACAGAAGTTAAAGACATATTTGATTGATTGAATTGCTTAACGTCTCATATTTATGCACTTGGGCTAATCGAGACGATGAGTGGTGATAGATGAGGATGAAGTATGAACAGAAGGGAGGAGGGGAAACCCGGTACCGGCACGTAGCCTACTTCTTTACGTCCCATCCGAAAGGACGGTGTAACTTTGACAGTCATATAGGTTCCTCCACTAACCCGGACTGCCGAGCAGACGTCAAGGAGAACGAAGCCGTTACACTAGCTTTCGAACCCCCCATCTGCTCTAACCAGCGGTATACGTGAGTTTCAGGGTAGAGCGGTCACCCACTCTACCCATGACCTCGCCCGATCCTGCTTAACTTCGGTGTTCGAGTGGGAACCGGTTAAACGAGCTCGGCTAAACCGCTGGCTCTTAAGACATAGATATTACCTTAACTGTCATGTGTGTTGGTGAAATTAGCTACATTGGTTTCTCCCAGACCGGCAATTAGAGCCGTTACCATATAAACTAACTGGCTAAGAGGCATGGCGTGCACGGCTTTAATCCAAATAAACTTTTTAATATTTTCAAAAATTTGTGAACTGAAGTGAAAAAAACCAGATGTTGCGTATTTTTTTATAAGGGTTCTAAAAAAATATATTTCGATTTCCAAAGGATCCCATAAATGCCCCCTTTTTTCCCCTTTGTTAAAGATTTTCTTCACTTCCGTCTGACCCCCGGGGAATTTTTTGCCCAGAGAGGGCCCAGCGTTTTAAGAGGCGAGAAAAGGAAAAAAAAGCCACCTTGAAATATCATATAGTAAGAAGAGTAATTTTTACTCCTCGAAACTAGAGGCGAGCTCTGGTAGTTGTCGTCGGAGAGCCCTCCCCCTTTCCTAGACGACCTTCCCGACGACGATGACCAATTAACAGCCCCATCAAAGACAAAGTCGATGACGACCGCGACGTGAGAACCCCCATTCCTCCCCTTACCTGTGGCTGGTTCTGACCAGCGTGGGGCTCCTTTCTCCCCATCCCCTAGGAGAGGGGCTTAGGGACCTAAAGGTTGGGCCCCTTTAAAAAATAAATTTAAAAAAAAAGTGAAAAAAATTTACTGCAAACAGCTGCAAGTATAGGGGAGAATTTTTTATTCCGAAATTAGAGGCAAGTTTGACGTTCGCGCGAAGCCCTTTTCCCCCCCTTGCGACAAAACCTCACTTTTTTAACCCCTAAGTGGCTATTTGGATTTGGTCCAGAGAGGCCTCCCGGGCGTAAAAAAGGGGGGTAAAAGAGAAAAAGTCCACCCACCAACATCAGCTAGTATTAAGGTATTTTACTCCCCGAAAATAGATGCGAGTTTTGGCAATGTCGTCGGGGCCCTTTGGGCCCTTCCCTTTGACGACCCCCGACACGATGACGACAAGAAACCACGAACAATGACGAAGAAGATGCCCTCACGTGAGAATACCCCTTCCTCCATTACCGGGCTGGTTCGGACCAGCAGGGTCCCCCTCCCCATATCCCCTAACAAGAGTGGTGCATTAGACCAAGGGTTTACGCGTCCTCAATCCAAATAAACCCCAAAAAAAAAACACCGAAGAAAAAAACATGGGCGGGTAAAGGGGGAGAGGGGACCGCTAAGTGAAACCCACATACCGTAAAGTCGGGACGGAGGTTCGAAGTGTGTCGGCCTTCGTTCTCCGACGCTGTCCAGGCCCGGGGGAAAATGGAAAAATTATAGACTGTAAAGGTTACACCGTGCTTTTGGAGGGACGTAAGCCGTTAGCCCTTTATACTTTTAAAAAGGAGTAGGCTACCCCCGGTAACCGGTTTTCTCTCCCCCCTTTTATATATTAAATTTTCACTAGGGAAACAAATCAGTGGAAATAGCCCTAAAAATCTTTGGTGGCCGTTGGTTTTGTGGTTAGCGTACTGCTTCCAATGCAGAAAGGTCCGGGGGTTCGATTCCCGCCAAAGTCAGAAGTTTTAAACTTCTGATTTGGATTTAAGTCCCAGTTTGTCTAAGGAGTTTGTAAACGGTGAATTTGGAGCCCCCTAGCAACGAAGCACATAATAAATACAGATTGTCTGAATGGGCCTGCTGTTTTTGGCTTTGATCGCGGGTTTTCGAAATGTCCATAGCAGTTTGTATATTTCCCTATTAAAAAAAATACGATCTTTGGTTGGTTACGCTCACTTCATTGCGTCGGGGTACAGGGTTGGTTTGGGTTTGCTTTGATTTACGCCCCCCACTGAAAATCAGTTAAAAAAGGGTGGGTAGACTCTCAAACAATTTTATTTATTATTTAATCAAACCACTCATCGTCTCGAATAGCCTTAGTGCATTAAATGAGTTTTAAAAACAACAAAATTCAAAATCTTTCACCCCGAATTAAAAAAAAACATTTTTTTAAATTAATTTTTTAAAATTTATATAAATATTTTTGTTTGCATAACTTTTTTGGGGAGAGCGAAGCGAAGGACTTCAATTTAAACCGCCCCCCAAAAAAATTTATTTCGATTGTTTTTTTTTTTTTGTTGTTTGTTTTTTCCGTCGTTTGTTCGCCCCTTCCCGGGAAAACGTCATATGCATTTTTGATAAAAATTTTGACCGACCCTTTTTCTCTGAACAGACTTGCCACGTTTTTGGGTCAACCTAAAAATATTTCCATGAATATCGTACAAACGTTTTTTTTTTCGATTTTTAGTGCGTTTTTCGTGCCATTGGGGGCCAATTTTGACCAAAACGGGGGGGGCACAAGTTCTTTTTAAGGACATAAGGGAATGGTGATTTATGCTTTTGAAAAAAAAAAGTTAAAAAAAGTTGCCAGAAACGAGAGAAAAAAAGCTTTAATATATTTTTTTGCTTTTTGTGCATTTTTTCGTGCATTGGCCAATTCTGACCAAACGGGAAAGGCTACAAGTTCAATTTACAGGGCTTTAAAGGTTTTTGTATTGTACCTTTTGAAAGAAAAAAGTTGAAAAAGTTACCAAAAACCATAAATAAACTTTTAAGAAAGTTTTTTACTTTAAATAATAACAAATAACAAGAAAAAAAATAGAAAATTTGAAACAATCACCAAAATGGTCGGAGAAAAAAAAAAGCACTTGCAAAAGAAAGAATCCCACACAAACTAAAACTTTAAAAAAGTCATCCATCAAGCGGGGGGGATTTTAGCGTTTTCCATCATAAAAATATTTTTTTTTTGGAGGGCGAAGCGAAGACCTTTTCACTACATGGAGAAAAAAAATCCGTTTTTTGTTTTTTTTTCTTTTTGTATTTTTTGTTTTTTAGCACTTCCCGGCTAAAACCAATAGCCCAAATTTGCGAGAAATTTTATGGGGCCTTCAAATCTCTGAATTAGAATCCCCTTTTTTTTAAGCACAATGGGGAAAATATTCCATAAAAAATCGTTTTTAGATTTTTTTTTTTTTTAAAATTTTTCTTCGATTTTTAACCCCTAATTTTGTTTGATGTAATGATTTTTCCCAGAACCTTAATTTATGAATTGACTTTATTATATGAAATTGGGGTTACGAATAACTATTTTTTACGAAAATTGCGATTTTACGATTTTTTCGTTTTTTAAAAAATTTTCTTCGGCTTATAACACCTACATGATGTTTTCGAGTAATGTTTTTTTCACAAACTTTTTTTCAAATTTTATATTGGGGTTAAAAATTTTGAGGCAATCAAAAAATTTTTTTTTGTGAAATCGAAATTTTTACATTTTTTTGTTTTTTTTAAATTTTGATTTTAAAACACCTACATCCCTTACCCGTTGAATGATTTTTCACAAACTTAAATTTTTTATAAAATAATTGTTAATTTGAAAAAACGAAAATTTTTTCCATAAAAAATCCTTTTAAGTTTTTTGTTAAAAAAAAATACGTCCCCAACAACCCCTGAAAAACTTTCCTACTCCAGTTAAAAAAAGCAAAGAAAAAAGAAAAAATATAATTTAAAAAACCCAACGAAAATTTTTATTTTCAACACATACAGGCGGGCGAATAAAACCTAATTTTTTAAAGCCCCCGTTCACTCTCGTGGATTTTAACAAAAATTTAATTTTTTTAAACAAGTTAAAAAAATTTAACAATACGGTATCAAGAAAATTTAAACAAGCAACAGTTTTCCCGTTTTACACAATATCAATACATAAAAAATTATTTAAAATAAAACAAAACATATGAAACCCCAAAAAATAAAATTTCTGCCAAAAAAAATAATTTCCGATATCAGAGCCCCTTAATAACAAAACAAATTTTCACTTTTGATGATAGACAGATCCCAAATGAAACTTAAATGTTATTTTATCTCAAATTTAAATTTTGACATACTAAAACCCAAAACCCGTCTTTGTCAACCCAAATTTTTTCTTAAGGAACTCCCCGGGGGTGACTTAATTTCAAAATTTTGGTTTCTCAAAATTTTTTGATCGTGGTTTTCTTCGGGTCTGGCTTTATTAAAAAAAAAAAACATAGAGTATTTTGATTTGTTCCCCTTTAGGAGAAAAAGTTTTTAATTATGACAAAGGGGGGGTGACTCAGGTTTTAAAGAAGGTTTTAGAATTGAAAACATTTTAAAAAGAGAGGGCCCCAAAAATAACGGGGAAATAGAGGGTAATATTTGTTTTAAAATGAAAGCGGCCCCTTGCGTGAGCCTTTAACATAACTAGATGATTAAGGGCCAAAAAGGGGTTTCCCTGCCTTTTTTTTATTTAAAAAAATGAATCACTTTTTACTGAGGTCCCAAAATTCTTCCCCCAAACGTAGGTGAGTTTAAAAAGTTAGAATGATAAACTTTAGCCACTTTTTAACCCTGCTTTTTCCCTTTTATGGATTAATTTGCGAAGCAAGCCGAACTAATTTAAAACAGAGGCTCAACAATGTTGTGCCCAACTAAGGATTTTATCAAAAAATTATCCCTAGAGACTTAAATCAAACGGGCAAAAAATTTAATCCATCCACAATTTTAATAGAATCGATTTTCAAAGGGGGTTTCGTTTTTGTGATGAATGAAACTGAAAAAGTTATTTTGGCTAGAATTAAATACAAAATTTATTTTTTTGTACAGTCATTGCTTAAGCTTTTTTATTTCTGCATTATTTTTAATACAAAAACTGAGACCCTTTTAAAAAAGTAAGGCCCAATCAGAAGATTTTCCCGAATCATCAACGACAAAACAAAAACATTTGTAAAAAATAAAGAACGAGGGCCAAAATGGACCCTTGGGGCACCCAATAAAATTTTTAATGGGGTTTAAAAAGTATACTTTTCTTTTATCCATATAACGGTAGTTCTGGATTTTAAGCGGTTTTCAAAATACGATTTAAATTTGTTCAGTGGTACCCCGAAAGCCATAATAAAACAATTTATTCAGCAAAATTTTTTGGTCAAAAACAGTCAAAAGCTTTTGAAAAATCACAAAAAATTCAAGTGGTTTGATTTTGTCAAATGCTCAGTAATATTGAACAAAGTTAGATGCCCCAAATTTGTTGAGCGATTTTTTTCGAAAACCATTTTTGGGGACAGATATTATATTATAATTATCTAGATGAGGTCATATGATACATAATCTTTTCCCGATTTTTTTAGAAAGCGGGAAAAAATTTATTTGGACGGGAGTTTTCTAAGCCTGTCTACCCCCTTTTTTTAAAAATAGGAATGACTTTAGTATTTGTTTTCCGGGAAACCCTTTAGAAAGCATTTATTTAAAATATAACCAAATGGTTTAGTATGAATCAATGCACTGTTTTTTGAAACGAAACGGAACCATCAACACCCCTCGAATGTTTTTTCTTTAATGAATTTACTACTTCAATAAATCCCCAGGTTTACAGGAAAGAAATAAAAGAATTGGGATTGTCAATTTTACGTTTCTTTTAAAATTCCATAACTACACATCATCACTTTTTAAAACTTGGTCAAATTGAGGGAATTCAGTAAAAAAATAAGTTGAATTTGTTTGAATGATTTGGATCATCATAAGAGCCTCTGGGATTTTAAGATAAAAAATTTTTTATTGGTTGGTTTTATTATTTTTTCTTAAATATGCCCCCAAATGGCTTTTGATTTATTTCACTTTTCTGATTTTTTTTACTATGTGCAATTTTTGGTGTCTTTTGGTTTTTATATAGCACTTTTGTACTTTAAAATAATAATGCACAATAAAGGATCTTGATAATAACATTTAAGAAAAATAAAATTTTTAAATTTAACCTGAAGTTTATACCAGAAAATCCCTTTTTTGTTTGGTTAGCAAGGGTTTAAAGTTTTTGGGGTTTTAATTTGGGAAAGTTTTTTAAAAAAACCCTTTGAAACATGTCATTGAAATATTTCAAAGCTTTTTTTAGCTTACCAGTACCATTATTGGGCCCAATTTATATACAAAAACGTTCATTAAAATTTTTACCTGATCAAAGCTAAAAAAACTTTTGAATGACTTTTTAAAAAGGGATATGACACCGTGATACTGAAAGCAATACGTTTTGCAAAAGGTCGGGGAAATTACTTATAATTATGAACTTCTAAATTTATCAGGCTTAAGTTTTTTCCTATATTACGATAGTGGGGGTGTAAAATGAACAGGATCAAACCTCGTAGCCTCATTTATAGTAAATTTAATTGAAACTTGAGGGGTTGTTACTTTAGGTTTCTAAGATTTTTTTGATGTGTCAAATTTAAAATCTCCGGTCAAAATAAGTTTGCTTTGTTTCTTAATGACAAGTTTAGTACTTCTTGGAGAGACTTTTGAATAAGTAAGTTTCCTGAAAGGGGGGCGTATAGATTAAAATGGGGATCTTTTTGAATTTTATTTTTTCTAACTCTCACTTAAAACCAAGTTAATGCCTGCTATTTCAAATACCTTCATGGCTAAGCTTTTTAGCCAAGTTTTTTGTTTCTTTAGAAAAGAAACATCTTATTAGCAAAGATGTACCCCACCACATTTTTTCTTTTTCGAAAAAATGCGTAAAATTTAAAAAATTTAAATTTCAAATTTAATTTGGGAAATTTGCATTACTTTGCCCAAAGCTCAGATATAAACAAATATCGTATTTTCATGAAGAAAATTGCCACTTAAAAAGATTTCAGGGGATTATGGAGTTGCTAGACTTTGGATGTTTTATGTAATACATGAATGGATTTTTTTACTTTGAGATGGGTGGGAAAGGGTTTGTTTGCATTTTTTCCTTTTTTTAAACAAAGTGGAAGGGGGTTCTGGTACAGTCAGAAAAAAATACCCCTACCTTTTTGGTGTTAGGTTGGAGTTTGGTAGCTTTTTCCCGGGACCCCTTCAAGATTTCCCCTGCCGGAAACACTATAAGGGTTCTTGATACAACGTTTCTTCACCTTTACTTTAAAATTACCCACCCTTATTTTTATAAATGATGGTTAAAGGTTAAAAAATAGGTGACACATGGAGTACCTTAACAAGATGTACTCGGCACCCCTAAAGATTCCCCGCCGGGAAACGATATAAGTTTCTTAACTACAAGTTTTTTCACTCTCTACTTTAAATATTTCCCCACCTTTATTTTTAAAATGATGGTATAAGAGTTAAAAAATAGGTGACAATGTGATACCTTAACCGTAACAATGCTAGCAGAATGTATCAAATATGATGCCTTGCGCACGCAATTTTATCTCTCCCCAAACATATGAAGAATTCTAAATAGATAACGGCGACAAAATTTCCCAAATTTTCACCAAGTAATATTTACAAAATTTAATTCACATCATCAATTTCTTATTTTCTTTTTTCCTTTACATACTAATTTTTTTTTGCTAATACTTTATCATCATTTTTTTTGTTTTAACACTTTGAAAAATTAATCACAAACAACCTGCATTTAATCTTTTAATTTACTTCATTTTACAGGCGGCCAATCGACCTAAACGGTTTAACCCTAGTTTTTTCCACGTCGTCGTCGTTCAAAAAGTTTCTTACTCTCTATTTTTAAAATTTTCTCACCCTTGAGTTTATTTAAAGATGGTTTTAAAAGTTTTTAAAATGGTCGCTAAGCGTACGCCTTTTCCAGTCGCGTTTATGGAGAGCTTAATGGATAATTAAAACGATGTCCCAAAAGTAAAATTTTTTAAAAATTTCTCGTTTTTCCCAAAAAAACAATCATATCTAAGTATAGTGATATCGAAAATTCCCAAAAGTTTATCTAAAAGAGAGCTATTTGCCGTCGTTCCAAATTTTATGACAATAGCATTAAAAAATTTAAAAAAAGTCGTTTGTATGAATTTTTTTCAATGATTTTTTCGATTGTTTCCCAAAAACTCGGAATCTAATTGTGGATATGGTGGGGCCCATTTAATTTCTTTAAGACCACAGAAGTTTTCTCAGTAGAGAAAAACAAACAGACGAAAAAATCATCCAGGTTTTTTAAACTCAGGGTAAATGAATTTAAATTTTTTGCTTCGTCACCCAAAAACATATTATATTAAAAGTATTCACTGGCCAGTTACAAAGGTGTTTTATAGCCAGAATCTGAGGCGAAGAAGTTGAATTTAAAAAGCCTAGACACAACATGGAGAATAACATTTTAAAGATTCACGAGTGGGGGTTTTCGGGACACATGCCAAAATTTTTAGAAAATTTTTTAAAAGATGAAAATTCAAAGTGCGTGTAACAATGTTTTTTCAGATCGTTTTCATGGAAACAGGTGTACCAAAGGTCAGTCTTTTTCGGTGTCCTATTTTCTATTGGCACAAACAGTTTGTGGGTTTTATTCCCAAAAAGCCTAATGTCGGCCCATTTGTGATGACCTGGGAAAACTTCACAGATCGGTAAATTTTCCCAAAAGCTAAAACACGTGCAAAAATTTGGGTTGAAAAAATAGTGAATGGGGTCAACGGGGGGACACGATTCCTCCCCAAAAAAAATCAGTGCATTCACTTTTTTTCGTCTTCAAGGGATTAAAAAGACCCCCAACTTGGTTTTAAAAATATAGAAATTTAATTCAAACCCAAAGTCCGTCTCTCGGCAGGTTTTGACAAAAAGCTAAATTGGAAAAACCACGTTGGAGTTCGCAAAGATGCAGTTGAAAAAACCTATTGAAAGTTCTAGCAATACTCGTGGGTGCAGATAGGCTTGCATTTTGAGAATTTACGGGTCTCTAGTTTTTCCCAAGATGGACTATGGATGTTTTATTACTTTCAGCAAATAAAACAACCCTTAAACTTCTAGACACTGTCCCCATTTTGGTTTCGACTTGCTCTTGGTGCATTTTGAACAAGCCCCGGAGCTTGTATGCCCGGGCAGGGGTTCTCCTGGCAGAACGCGAAAACCCTTTATGGGTTTCGTACGTAATAAAAATTAAATCTATCCCAAAAAATCCATCAAACCATGATGTTTCAAGTGAAAAATGTCAGCACTTTGAACAAAACCCCAGGCAAACCCTTCCAAAAGGGGGTTTGATGTAAAAATTTTTTTAATCTTATAGAATTTTAAACTGCCAACAGTTTTTGGTTTTTTTTAGCAAAAACCCCCCCTTTTACACCCGAGCCCATTTTTCTACGACCTTGTCGTTTTTAAAAAAACTCTACTTGCGATAGGTTCAAAAATTAAAAAAAAAGAAAGATTTTCCCTGAACATCAAAGGTTTTTTTGGTATTTACAGATGGGTCCAAAAAAGACAAAAAGGTTGGAAGTGCCTTTTTTTTGCTCCACCTTAACGAACGTTTCGGAAACGAGTGTGTTCAGTTTACGCAGATATTTGCCATCCGTGAAGCTCTAAAATACTTCTACGCTGCGTTTTGGAGAAACTTTTGGTTTTAGTGCCCCTTGTTTACTTCAAACTATAAAACACATGATTCTAGTCATCATTTTGGGACAAAAATCCAATTCTTTTTAGAAAAAACTAACCCGTAAGGGTATATAAAGAGTTTTGGGATACCTGGACCCCCGGGGATAGAGGGGAAAGAACACGCTGATAGGGCGTAGGAAGTTCCAGCGTCGCGTCTGATTCAAATTGTTTCCCGTTCCAGTTCAAAAGGATACAGCAAAGATGTTGGATTTTGGGCAAGACTTTAGATGGTTGAAAATAACAAATTGGTAGTGTGATGCCCCCATTTTACTAACAAAATTCGCCCCCTCGTCCGACTCTCAGTAGAGAAGAGGTGGTATTTTCAGAATTTGATAGGCCATACACGCCTAACACACGGGTATTTTTTAACAAAAAGAAAAGGGTATTCCCATATTTGGAACATGTGAGTACCTTTAACCTTGCATCATATGCTGCAGAATGGCCAAATAGAGCCTGCCACACAATTTTCCCCCAAAATAGAAGAACTTTATATATGATAACGGGGGACAAACTTTTTAAATTTCTATCCATAGTAATCTATTTAACAAAATTTTAATTTACATCTTACACATTTTTTTTTTCTTTTTTTTCATTTCAACATAATTTATTTTTCATTTTCTTTTTTTCATCACAAATTTTTTTGTATTTATACAATAGAAAAAAATTAATCATAAAACATTTCCCGCATAACTCTTTTCATTTTCTTCATTCACAGGGGGCCAAAATGACCCAACCGGTTGAAGCGCCCTAGTTTCTCACGTCGTCGTGTCGTGAAGAATTGCCCTATAACAGTTTTTTGTGCAAATAATTTTAAAAACATAATTTGCTTTACCCTTGATGGATCGATGTTATTTGGATTAACGGACCTACTTCCAGGTCAAATCAAATAATAAAACAAAGTTGTAAGGCAACTCTTTGTTTACAATACGTATACATTTGAATACCTGCTAGCTCATTTAAACACATATTTTACAACACAATAATTTGTAAGCCCAACTAATGTTACCTGGAAGAGGGTTAGATTCCTTAATCGGACGTAGCTGTCGCTCACAGAATTGTAAGGAGCGATATGAAGGCATGACAGCTAGAGTCTTTGCCCAGACACGCATTGTTACAAGTTAGGCAAAGCAGCTTTAATGGAGCATTGAATTATTTATTGTGCAAATAGTTTATTAATTCATTCTTTTCGACGCCTACATAAAATTTTAAAAATCATCTGTCCCTCAGGATGGTGCAATAGTTTGTATCTTAACTTATTTTAAGGAACCTGAGTCTCACGGGAAAGGACGTTAATTATTTATAAATCTCACATCTACTTAAATAATAAATATTTTAAAATATATCATTATGACTTTGGTGGAGGTGCCGGGTTGGGTGTTCTGACCAGCGTGGGATTGTCCACACAATATCCTCTAAGCTGGAGTGGCGTACGGTTGACGCGCCCTTGTTTCTCACGTCGACGTCATCTCTGATGCATCGCTCGCACTGTCTAGGGTGTACTTATATAACTTCCCAAAACTAGAGGCGAGCTCTGGCAATCGTCGTCAGTTATACCTTCCCTTTCCCTTGACGACCTCCCCGACGACGATGACAATGACACAACAAACGACGACAAAGAAGATGACGACCACGACGTGAGAATCCCCCCTTTCCGTCCCCCTACCCGTGGTTGGTTCTGACCATCAAGGCCCCTCTTCCCCATAGCCCCTAGGCTAGAGTGGTGCATTATTAACCAAATTGTGGTCGCGTCCTAAGAGGCTTGGGTGCGATTAAATACCACTCCGATCGTGCATGTGCAGTACTTTCGTACTTTTAAAAACTACGGACAGGGAAATCTTTATATTTCATTCTGTTTTTTTCCTCCGAAGAAACTAAATTTTTTTTCTCGACAAGCCCTTTTGTATTTAAGTAAAAAATTTTCCCCATGAGCCCTAAAATTCCATAGAAAAGTTCATTCGGAAAAATTTTACTCCCCTTTGTTTGACCAAAGAGAGCGAACTTGCAAAATCAGGCTAGTACGTAAAATAACAGTTCATTCGAGTAAAAAAAAAAAAACTTTTTTTGAAAATCGGACGAAAAAGAGCGAGTTTGAAAAGTACGAACCCCTTGCAAAGCACACTTTTGGTCCATTTGGTGGGTCTCTGTAAATTTTCGATCGGTCTACCGAAGCAAGTAGGGGGGGTAATGGGGCGGGATCGGACACCGGATGTTTTGCATCAGTTTACATAAAACAAAATCTGCTTTTTTGAGGTTTGCTTGCAGTTTTTTTACATCTTTGTAAAAAATTCCAAATTCGCACCAGAAATAAGAGATGATATTGTTTTCAACGCATTTTTAGACTCATCTTTTCGGACTAGGTGGTGATAGACGAGGGGAAAAGAAAAAATACAGATAACATCCCTGTGGGGGTTTCGAACCGCGCCCTGCTAGTGTAACCCCAGCGCCCTAGTGCGAGACTGCGACGGGAAACCATCAGAATTGAGACGCCTAAATAATATGATCGCAAGAAAGGGTTTGTAGGCTCCCTTTAAAACCAATCTACAAAATTTCCCCGCGTGGAAGAACAAGCAAATATTTTTTACGATAGTCTTTGAAATTTATAGCCCCAAACAAAACCCTTTATTCTTTTTTTTAGAATACGTGTAGCGTTTTTTTCAGCCGTTTAAAGAAAATAACATCGTTGCTAACCCCGGGTAGTGGGGCCCTTTCGACCGGTCAACACATAAAAAAACATTTTTGTGGGAGCCCGCTGTAGGAATACACATGGTTTTAAACGGTTGCAGGGTTTAAAATAGATATTTGCGGAAAAAGGGGAAATTAAAAACCGACTTTCCCCCCCTTTCTTCCAACAGAAAAACCAAAAAAACCTTTATTCGGGATTCCCGGCTCGAAGGGTTTAAACCCCGGGGTTCATACCATGGGACAGACACCCCCATGACTACGAATATTAAATTATTTTACAGAATATTTCATTTTTGCTCTGGGGGCAAGCAAGTCGCAAATAATGTTTTGGGGCTTTTTGGTCCAAAGGATGGGCCCCCTGCTTCCATAGCGAAGGTCGCTGGCCCCGATTCCCGATTTGAATCAACCAAATTAGGGAAAGGGGATCGCTTTTACACCACTGAGAGTGTGGTTTTGAAACTGTTTTTAGCAACAAAGCACACAACAAAAAGTTGTAAATGGTTGTCCGAAAGTAGTTGGGTCTATGCGGACTAATCCGCGGGGAATCTGGAAATTGTGAACTGGATTTAAAATGTCGATTACCCAATCAGGCGTCGTCGGTTGGGTCGTTTTAAATTTGAAGCCCTCACTAAAATTTACATCTTTTACATGCAACATGCATTTTTTTGAATTTATGATTTGATTTTTTAAACCCTCTTTGCATAATTTTGTTTTTGATTACCAGAACGTAATAAATATACAAGAGGTTTGGGGCGAAATTTTTAAACACCACTCTAGTGTCTAAATTTGCAGTTCTTCCACTTTACAAAAGGGGAAAGAAAACACCACATTTAATTCTTTTGTTGTTTATCTGTTTAAATTTACTTTTTTTCTCGTACAAGGTCATTTTTCCCTGTGAGGGGGACGTGGGAGGTATATTAAAAATTTACATATCGTTTATGCCCCTTTGATTTTTCCAAAAATTTTTTCAGATCTTTTAAAAATTTTTTAAAAAAATTTTTAAATATTGTTTGTGTATAGACCCAAACATTGTATTTGCTTGGATAATTTTATAATGATAGAGATATTATGATTACAAAAATAAAATTTATAAGAATAATAATTTAATTCCCGCACCCCTGGGGATTGTTTCTCCCAAAGTACAAACCGTCTCGTTTAAACCTGAAAAAATTTTTACTTTGAAGGATTTTCCTTTTTCTTTTTTTTTCAAAAAATCTTTTCCAAGCAATTTAAAACAAAGACAAAAAATCATCAAAGAAAACCCACACTTAGTTTTCAAGCAGTTCATCTCTTTATTTCGTGTGAATGCCCCTTTCAAGTGTGGGCCCAAGAATTTAAGAAACAAACAAATGAACGGAAAATATCACATTTACTATCTTTAGTTTTTTCCCGTTTTTTTTTTTAATTATTTTTCCCGCGTTATAGTTTTAGTAGAACTAGAGGCGAGGTGTAAAAATATGTAAACACACATTACTAAAAAGTATTTCGCGCAGTTCGCGGTAGTGAATTACATAGTTTAAATAATGTACTCATTCATGTGGCACAGTGTAAATAAAAAAATTTTCGAAGTTATGAAAAATGGTAAAATCCTAAAAAACCCGTGTAAACATGCTTGTGTGAGCATTATAATAAAACACGGTTTTTTAGATTTTTTTGGTATTTTTTTGCGAATTTTCAATGTATTTATGGGTTTTCCGGGGTCCAAAGACCCCTTTCTTTTTTATGGTGTTTTTTGTGTACCCTTTATAATTTATTTTTAATAATTTTTGTCGAAAGTGTCAATCTAAGTGAAAATACGTTTTTATTATCTTGTTGTGGGTAAAAAAAACTTTTTTACAAAGGAAAAACGTTTGAGGGAGGGGTATTTTGATAGAAGTGAGCGTATGGAGCATATAATAAATAAATAAACATATTAGTCACCCACTCAGTCATTAAAAATGATTTCAGGGGGGACAATAAAATTTAAAAGATCAATCCAACCCCGAGGCCCCGAGTAATCGAGAGTGAGGATAACCAACCAAAGATCATTTTTTAATATAGGAAATTGTTACAGTGTAGGACAGTGCGCCGCGGGAAAAAACCAGAACAAAAGGGATTCAGAAAACTTAAATTATTTTGGCCTCTTTTCGGACGGGTGAAACGGCACCGTTTCTAAAATCAGAGTTTAAAAACCCCACTTAGGGAATCGAACCCTGGACCTTGATTGGAAGCAGAGTTCTTTTCAACAATACCAACGAGCACACAATACACATTTTAGTTTCGGTTTTTTAAAAAAAAAAATTCACTTTTATCGAAAACGATAAACATAATTAATATATTTTTTAAAATAATTATATATTTATTATAATCAATTAATTTTATTTAGATTTGAAAGGGAAAGGCTGACCCGCGTCTTCCTATGGCCACATTAAAAGTGGACGTGTTATAAAATTTAAATAAATAATAAGACCCAAGTTTTAAAAATTTTACACCTAGCTTTGACCTGCATTCGCCAATTGGTTTGGGACAATGAACCTCGTCGGCGCTCGTCGGGGAAATTCTTTTTACCAAGCCGTTCGGAATTATGCGGGCGACTTGAGACAAATATAATTATGTACAATCTGTCCTGCATAATAACTTCTAGCAAAAATCTCTGATTCATAATTTATTCTTGAGATGCGCCCCTGTTGATGAAGTGTTTTCGGTACAATACGTGGTTGTTTTATTAATCTTCTACATTACACTACTACCTTGCTAGGACATCTAGCTTTAGTTTTGTGTATCGAACTCTTGTCCGGTTTTGGGTACACAACTTTGTAAGACCTCCCGTGGTGTAATTCGCAGAAAATTATATTATTTTATTATGCTGAGCAGCCCTACTTATTGCACAATCCCAATTTAAATGCGTATTTTTTTGTATAAAAAACAATTGCATTTTAGTTTCATTTAGTTATCTAACCGGGAAATTTACTATCAAATTCCTACGTCATTCATTTTGGAGCTTTTTCCATCCTACGAGCTCAGATAGCCCAAATAAATTATGCATTTCGTTCATTCTGGAGTGACACCAATTGGATAACTTACCAATTGCCGTGTTCATATCAATTAAATATGGTATCAAATTAGTATATTTTCATTTTTTCAATTTACAACAATAAAAATAAGAAAACCCAACATAAGGATGAGGATAGAACACTTGCTAGAATATCCATCTTTGCATCTATGCGGTTTTGGGTGGCAATGAGGTTGCCCTTGGCTGAATATTCGTCGTTGTAGCGAGTCGGACATTAATTAATCACGTCGAGCTGTCTATCTGTGCTTACCCCTCTCGCGGTTTGGCGGCTAGTGCCATATTTTGTATGCCGAAAATCGAGGGGGGTAAAAAATGTTCACGCCTTTCCCCCCCCCGTCCTTCACCCCGCAAGATTGAAAATTTCCAACAATTAGTTCCTACGGGTGGTTATAATGCTGTTAATCCAAACAAACTGCTTCAAACATTTCCTATTGGTTAAAAAAAATAATACATAATGACGTATTTGTGAGACCCTGTCTTTTATTAGTAGGCCTACATTATTTAATGTGTGGAACATCGGTTGAAGTTTATACCTATAGCCATGGGGCTTGTTTAAAATCAAATTGGATAAAACATAAAAAAGAAAACAATGATACATCATAAAAATTTTCATATCACTGGTAAGATTTAGTTTTAAGATTAATTAAATTTTACCTGCCCCTATGGTAGGAATGCTAATGTAGGCAAGTGTGATTGAATATACATTTTTAAATCAATAACAATAAAAGACACTGCCCTGTAGAAAATCACGGCCTCTAGTAATAATGTAAACAAACCGCGTAAGAATCTTGAAGCTTCCCGTCAACAAGGCTGTGGGGACGCATTCATTTCTAATGTTTTATTTCTTCTTGGACGTGAAAGTTGGCGTCGTCTGGTTTAAATGTAGTTTTGCAACAAGAAATGGATAAATACTGAATCTATCGGTATTATACAAAAACTGATGTATATTGATCAATCACGACGGAAATACTGAAGCCAACAGATGTACGGTTAGTCTCTGGGTTCACGTTTAGATCGGAGGAAAGTATTGGTCTTGTAGCATTGGCATTTCTTGTGTAGCCATCCCGAGAACCTTCATAGTGGGTCTGAGGGAAAAACTGCTCTGCTATTCTGCTGGAGGAACAAAGGGTGTGGTGATTCAAGAGTAAGGCCCACGTAGGCTGTCCGCCTGTGGCTGGTTCTGAACAGCAAAGGCTAGGCCTACATATCGCCGTCTGGGCCCGGCATGGGGTACAAATTAAAAACAGGACATGGCTCAGCTAATCGTTAATTGCAAGAAAGGACATGAAGACCATCTCGCAAACATCACTAGTGAACGAGGAGAATGACTCCCCGAAACTAAGGCGAGCTCTGGCCGGCACCTTGAAACTGGAACCTCTTCCTCACCCTAACCCCTGGGTTTGGGTTTTGACCAGCATGAGACTTTCCTTCCCATCTCCCCTAGTCCCTTTCAGAGCTGTGGCGGTCGTCGTCGTGGAACTAACCCTCTCCCTTTGACTTCCTTCCATACGACAATGACAATGACACCGAACGATGATGATGTCAAAGACGAAGACGACCGCGACGTGAGAAACCCGTCTTTAATCCCCCTTCCCGTGGCTGGTTCTGACCAGCTCGGGCCCTTCCTCTCCTTATCCACTAGGCTAGAGTGGTGCTTTTTGAGCTAACGGTTGATGCGCCCTTGAACCAAAGAAACTCTTTTTTTTAACTTCCCTTGACTACTTCCCCATTGACGACGACAATGGCAACATGGACGATGCCAAAGACGAAGACGACCACGTCTATGGGGAACCACCAACCCCTGACTTCACCATAACCTTCATTGCTCTCTGTCCTTTGCCCGACCCCGGCCAAGCTCCCGCCCCGCTCCCTTGCCCCCGGCCACCTAACACCATGCCCTATCTTGCTTGTTTCTGGTTCTGACCAGCTCAGGCCTGCCCAACCCGCGTTCCACCGCGTCACCCCTTACGTTCCACCCCTTTGAGAATTGGCACAGAGCATGGCTCTGCTAAGCGTACAAAGCGATTCAAGAGCAAACGTCCACCTCGCAAACATCAGCTAGTAGGATGGAAGTCTAAGACTCCCCAAAACTAGAGGCAAGCTCTGGCAGTCTTCGGGAACATCTTCCCCTTCACTTGACGACATCCCCGACGACGATGACAATGACACAACGAACCATGACAAAGACGATGACAATCGCGCCTTACCTGTGGCTGGTCCTGACCAGCATTGGCTAAAAAAAAAACTAAACTAAAAACTAAACTAAACTAAACCCCATATCCATTTGGCTAGAGTGGTGCATTATGACCTAACGATTGACGCGTCCATAATCCAAATAAACCAAAATCCCCCCGTCTGGGCAAGGGGTAGAATTGCACCAGAGCATGGCTCTACTAATCGTAAAAGGCGATTCAAGAGAAAAAGACCACCTCGCTTACATCAGCTAGTAAGATGGATGTCATATACTTCCCGAAACTAATGGCGAGCTCTAGCAGTCGTTATCCGGGCACCTCTCCTAACATTAACGACCTCCCCGACAACGATGACAATGACACAACGAACGATAACAAAGACGATGACGACCGCGACGTGAGAAACCCACCCCATTACCGTGGCTGGTTCTGACAAGCGTGGGCCCCTCCTCCCAACCCCCCTTATAGCCCAGGAATTATAGATTTTGACTTCAACATCCTTAACCAAAAGCTATCTTTTGGCACACATGTAGCATTTGTCATTCTTCAAACGTACAGAGAGTTCCAAAAGCACAGACGCTTGCTTCCTCCGCTATCGCGCCAAGGGCTTAAGTCACACTGTCACATAAAATGCTTGTAAAACCTGAACCAACAGAGATATCTCTGTGATTTTTGTTTCAAAATAATCGGGACTATGTATGCTTTGTGCTTAATATCCAAAACATATATTATTACCATTAATATTAGTCAACAACACGAATAGTGCTGGTGCCTAACTTAGTACTTCCAAGAAAATCCCGTAAATCTTGAATTAGGTTGAGTTCACGAAAATTATCAAGACATAATAAATATGCGGTGGCTGTCTTGTAGAAGCCACTTTTTCATTTTTTACCGTGCGATGAAAATTGACTGAGATATGACCAAATGACAAACGGTTGCGCATCGGCACTGTAGCCAAATAGTCCGTGGAACAGCTGCATCAACTATAAAAACATTTCAAAGCCGGGAACCTACAACCAAAATTTAGATCTGGTAAAAGACATATTTAAGAATGTTATTTCCACTTGGGACATGCTTGGTAGCAAATAAGTCACCTGTCATAGCGTCCTGAGATGGCCGCCAAAATAATTATTAAAATTGCTGTAACTCAAGAAGTAATCATCAGATTTGAACAAAATGGGTAATTGTTGTAATGAGTTTTTAATGCCCTAACAAAAAATGTCAGCAGTTTTACCGCAAATGCAATAGTTTTTAATTATATTTATTAATTATTACAATGTATTGCAATTATAGCACTTTTCAATATATATATATATATATATATAATGTAAAACTCGCTAGATTGCCAAGAAATTTTCACACTATACTAAAATAACGTCAATAAATCCAAATTGTTAGTCCCGAAACGAAATTCCGGTAACTTTTTTATTAATTAATTAATTAAATTAATCATTAATTAAATCCCAATTAAAAGTTTATTATTCACGTACCACAATCACATAGTGTATCACACAAGAACAATATGACCACAATGAACCAAAAAAAATTAGTTCCAACAATTTATTCCAATCACTTTCCTATTAATTTAATTAATTCAATTAGTTCAAAATAATGACAATAATCTCAATTAATTGTGTTAAATTAGCACAATGTGGTCGAAATTGGTATCATTTTAAAGCTAATTTTAAGACAAATAAATATAATGAAAAAATTCATTGATTAAATTAATTAATCACAGAATTAATTACATTTTAGTTAAATTATCCCACTTTTGACATATGTATTGTTAGTATACCTAAAACTCGTTCGATCGTCATAAAAATATATACTACTCTACTGACATAGTGTCAATGAATCTAAAATGTCATGTCCCGAAACAAAATTCCTATAACTTACCGATAATTAACTAATTAATTGTAAAATTACTTATATCTCAATAATTGTTGTTATTGACAATCGTAAAAGTACGATATTCATAGAGAAATATTTCTTCGATTAAACCCAAAAACGTGGAAAGTCTAAGTTCAGAGATTTCGAAGGTCGCCTCAAAATTTCATCAAGATCGCATATGACGTTTGCCCGGTAGAGCGCAAACAAACAGACAGAAAAACAAACAAATAAAAAAAAACGAACAATTTTTTTTTTTTTTTTGGGGGGGGGGCGGTGAAATTGAAGTCAATATCTCAATAATTGTTGTTGACTATCACGTAGCACATACACAATGCCAACGGAAGAATCAAATATAAACAATGCGAGTATAATTAAAAAAATAAATAGGGCCAAAATTAAGTTCATGCTTCTTTCCCGTTAAATGTCGAATTATGATTAATTATATATATACATATAACTGAGTGGGTAGACTCAAAATTTTTTTTTCTTTAAATCAATTGATTTAAACACATGTTGTTGTAGAATGAGCGAAGCAAAGACTTCAATTTCCCCGCCCCCCCCCCCCCCCCAAAAAAAATTAGTTCGTTTTTTTTTGGTTTGTTTGTTTTTTTGTCTGTTTGTTTGCGCTCTACCGGGCAAACGTCATATGCGATCTTGATGAAATTTTGAGGCGACCTTCGAAATCTCTGAACTTAGACTTTCCACGTTTTTGGGTATAATCGAAGAAATATTTCTCATGAATATCGTACTTTTACGATTGTCAATAACAACAATTATTGAGATATAAGTAATTCTACAATTAATTAGTTAATTAATCGGTAAGTTATAGGAATTTTGTTTCGGGACATGAAATTTTGGATTCATTGACACTATGTCAGTAGAGTAGTATATTTTTATGACGATCGATCGAGTTTTAGGTATACATAACAATACATATGTCAAAAGTGGGATTATTTAACTCAAATGTAATTAATTCGGTGATTAATTAATTTAATTAATTAATTTTTTCATTACATTTATTCGTCTTAAAACTAGCTTTAAAATGATACCAAGGTCGACCACATTGTGTTAATTTTACAAAATTAATGAGATTACTGTCATTATTTTTTATTAATTGAATTAATTGAATTTATAGTAAAGTGATTGAATAAATTGTTGGAACTATTTTTTTTTTGGTTCATTGTGGTCATATTGTTCTTGTGTGATATACTTATGTGATTGTGGTAGTGAATAATAAACTTTAAATTGGGATTTAATTAATGATTAATTTAATTAATTAATTAATAAAAAAGTTACCGGAATTTCGTTTCGGGACTAACAATTTTGGATTTATTGACGTTATTTTAGTATAGTGTGAAAATTTCTTGGCAATCTAGCGAGTTTTACATTATATATATATATATATATATATATATATATATATGAAAAGTGCTATAATTGCAATACATTGTAATAATTTATAAATATAATTAAAACTATTGCATTTGCGGTAAAACTGCTGACATTTTTTGTAGAGCATTAAAAACTCATTAAAACAATACCCATTTTGTTCAAATCTGATGATTACTTCTTGAGTTACAGCAATTTTAATAATTATTTTGGCGGCCATCTTCAGGACGCCATGACAGGTGACTTATTTGCTACCAAGCATGTCCCAAGTGGAAATAACATTCTAAAATATGTCTTGTACCGGATCTTAAATTTTGGTGTAGGTTTCCGGCTTTGAAATGTTTTTATAGTTGATGCAGCTTGTTCCACGGACTATTTGGCTACAGTGCCGATGCGCAACCGTTTGTCATTTTGGTCATATCTCAGTCAATTTTCATCGCACGGTAAAAAATGAAAAAGTGGCTTCTACAAGACAGCCACCCGCATATTTATTATGTCTTGATAATTTTTCGTGAACTCGACCTAATTCAAGATTTACGGGATTTTTTTGGAAGTCTAAGTTAGGCACCAGCATATTTGTGTTTTTTGACTAATATTAATGGTAATAATATATGTTTTTTGGGTATTAAGCACAAAGCTAAATACCCGACTATTTTTTAAAAAAAAATCACAGAGATATCTCTGTGGTTCGGTTTTTTCAAACTTTTTATGTGACAGTGTGACTTAAGCCCTTTGGCGCGATGCGGAGGGGAAACAAACGCTTGCTTTTGGGAAATCTCTGTGCGTTTTTAAGAATGATTAATACTAAGATGTTCCAAAATTCAGCTTTAGGGTTTCTGTGACTTTTGGCCTAAAATCTCTTTAATGCCTGGGGATTTGGCTAGATGGTCATTATGACCTTACGGTTACGCTCCTTAATCCAATAAACCCAAAAAAATTTAACCCGGGAAACCCCCCGAAACAGAGTCACGGTTAAAACTTGAACCCCAACTGTCGGTGATGTTAGCAAAACGTCTACTAAGTTTAATGTTTAGATTTAATTAACCTCTGACACTTGTTGGATTTAAAAAAAAAATTTTGGGATGCCTGCCCCTTTGGGGCAATTTATGCCCCTCTTCAGGTGTCTAGCTAGGTATGTTTCGGATAGGATTTTGGAAGGGGGGTTTCCCAGGGCGTTTAAGGGACCAATCCCCTTTGCATCCATAACGACTGATGGAACCCGGGGAAAAACCAAAAAGTCAGGATTGGGGCCCGGTTTCCCGGGGTCTTCCGAATCAGAGTCGCGGCTTTACGCTCGAGCCAAAACTGTCCGTCTGTTGGTATATAACTATATTGTTTAAATTAATAGGTAAATTTTTAAACTTTTAGAAATACCGCT
>JAMZAV010006642.1:0-38372 GCA_024449915.1 Sweltsa coloradensis | reverse complement strand
TTTTCGAATGTTTACTGAATGAATTGACGTACAGTTCGTGCGTTTTGTTTTAAGATTACAAGGCGCAATGTGGACATCAATTTTCATTCTCACGATAATTACGATTGGGTGACTGAAAATCAAGAGATATCTCTTTCAAAATTAAAATTAATTTATAGACTCATTGTGTTTTAATAAAATGTAAAAGTAATTTGACGTCGGTAAGATAGTTTTTGACAGGATCGACTAATCAGTAAGTTAGTTTATAGTCATACCGACAGGTCTATTATTTTAAAAAAAAAAGTAAAAGCAATTTTTCAGACTTGGGACAAGAACAAGATGTTTTTACGTATTTCTGGAAATAGGAAGGGATTGGGATAATATTCCGTTTCTAAAATGAAACGTTTTCCCCAGAAATATTTTCCAATTAAATTTTTTTTTTTTTTTTATGGAGGTTTGTCAATCGGGACCGGCGCCTCCACCAAAACATTAATAATATTTGTCTAGTCTTATGATTTTTTGTAATAGTACAATTAAAACGGGATAGGGAACGGGAAATCCATCTCTCAATCCCATTCCCGAAATTTCTGGGTCCCGCACCCCTAATTTTTAGACCCACTTACTTTTATATTATTAATATTATTTCATTTTATTTGCTAATTATAGTTTAAAATGCTACATTTTGTGACAAAACAGCAAAGAGTACAATACATATCGATCTAATGAATTTGATCGAAGCAAATTGGAATTGATCACAGTAGGTTTCGCCAGGAGTAGGGTACATGCCACGTACATTTGTCACATTACTATAGAGTAGGTTGTTGATAGAATGCGAATCGTCTGGAGTATATTCGGTGTGCGATAGGATCCAACAGCTTACTCTCGAGAAGTGATGGCGGAAGCCGAAGTGGTTGATGACCCAGTGTCGAATCGTCTCGTGTTTTTCTGTGTTTTGTACACACTTGTATGTGTCTATTTGTCAACAAATTCGGCAACCACATCACTTAAGCTAAGGTAACGTGTCGGATCACATCCCACATCCAATATATTACTCGCTGGCATATTTCCAGACTGTTCTATATCCGTTCCGTGTCATTCGGAGATAAAGGCGTCTAAAGGTTCAGTATTTTTTTCCCATGCCCTATCAAAGATTAGTGGCTAAAAATTTCACAGAAGACACTTTTCGACATACAGTTATGATAACCAACTTTAAAAGTAAAAATATTGATGTAGTTTTAATACAGGAATTTTTAAAAGTTTTTTCGCATTGGATATGGAACAATATGCAGCGGTTTCGACTGTTCAGTGAACGCGCTTTGTTCTATATCCACATTTAATTCCAGACTGTTCTATATATCCGTTCCGTGTCATTCGGAGATAAAGGCGTCTACAGGTTCAGTTTTTTTTTCGCATGCCCCTAAGATTAGAGTCTGAAAATTTCACAGAAGACACCTTTTGACATGCAGTTATGATAACCCACTTTAAAAAGTAGAAAAAATTATGCGGTTTTAATACAAGAATTTTTTAAAGTTTTTTTGCATTGGATATGGAACAATGTAGAGCGGTTGGGACTTTTCAATGAAGGCGATGTGTTCTATATCCACATTTTTTTTTTATTATGACGCCCGTATATACAAAATAATAGCTTGGAGTTACATCCAGTACAATTTTAACCTAAAATCTCATCTGTGACGCTAAAGTCCTAGCCATTTTATAGTTCCACAATGAATTTACGTTTAAGTCTACCAGACTTAATTTATGACTGTCCTATTAAGGATAAGTAGATTATACCGGCAGGTAGGCAAAGGAGATTTATATTATGTGCGATCCATTTATTATTTATTTTTTATTTTTCAAATGATTATACGGCTATGCCTAGAACAGCCAGTGTCAAGCCTTATTTGGGCAGTAGTTCACCGAAGGTCATTTGCAGTTTCTCAATTTTTACACAAACATACTATGTAAATAAAACACAACACAACACAATTGCTTAAAAATAGTGAGCATTTAGTTAGTAGTGAATCGGTATAGTTTGATTTGTAATAGCTTTGTAAATTGCCGACAATCTTGCAATCAGTCGCCGCCTGTTGCGAACACAACGCGACCCAGTCGAGCGCATGCAGGTGTGCATGCCTGTTCATCTTGGCTGGACCCAATATGTGACGCGCCAGTAAATTACATTGATTTCTGTTTCCACCATTTGCTCTGTGGGAAGGCGTTGGTTTTTAGTACCCTAGGTCTAAGCTAATCTACTAATCGGTTTACAAGTAGGCAAAGGTTTCTAGTACGTCTTAACCAGTGAACTTCTAGGTCTATTAATTGACAATGACATTTAAAATGCCTTCACATATTCCTGCTATTTAATGAAGTGAGTGCCAGTCTGCAGGTTTAATTAAATTAAACATTACTACATCATTGCATTTTTTGGCCTAGACCTTGCCCAAAACTTTGTTCTAAAGTTTCTATCATAGAGGAGCAACTCAATTAATTTGAGACTTTTTGCGGCGTATTTTTTGTTGGAGTGGGGCCAATAAAATCCTCATCTGAGCTGCCACCATCAAATTAGGGTAATACATCTTCTTCGGCATCACCCTCTGCAGATGTACTCGCACCCGCTTCAAACATTTTGACGTCCTCACTCACTTCACACGTCACTTCACAAATCTCAATCTCACACTTATGATCAACGCACGTGGGTTTAAAATATGCCGCGGGTAGTATTGCAATGGGTGATACAAACGCACCGCTTATTGGGCGGCGAGTGACAAAGCTAACAGTTTATTGGTTCGTGGATATAGAACAATCTGGAATTATTTATTTTAGCGTTTTGCGGTATAATAGGATATGGAACACTATGGATCGGAGGAATGGTGCTTTTGTGTAATTAGAACAAAATGGAAACGTCAGTATGACCCTTCAAATAAGTTTTTTTTACTTTTTTTTTTGCGAAAATGTTAGATCAATGTACATAGAACAACCTGGAATGCCTAGCTCAATTTTTTCAAAAAATGGATTTAGAACAGTATGGAAATATACCAGCGTACTATAGAATAATAATTGTATTGGTAGAACAAATCTTACCTTCAACTGCAGACCAGACAATCGTGACGACAAAGACGAAAGCGACTTGATGAACAAATAGTAGCTCCATTGTTGAACACTGACGGTGTACGCTGAATAAAATGTTGTTTTGAAAGCACTACTTAATATTTAATTCACTTTCGTTATTAACTTAAACCGGAGTATTTTCACTCTACGAAGGTGAAATGTAAATGTGGACTTCTTTGTTCCTACCTGATGAGAAACTGAACCATCCTGCTTGGGAAACACGCTCGGTCCCTCAGCGTCAGCAGAAGGTGTAATTACAGTGCTGACGATGTACTCGCATGAGAGACTTGTACCGGGGCTAAGTACAGGCGCGTTATCAGGTTATCAGGTGTGCGAACCGTGCGCGGACATTCTCACAGAGGCGAAACTAAAAATACAAATAGTAATATTATCACTGAGAAAGACAACGATATTGATTAAAATGCTTAACGTAATATTAGACGTTAAGCAATAACCAATCAATCAATCAATAATTCTCAATTTCATATTTATCGGGAAACACTCCCGTAGGTGTAATTATTTATTATGTAAATCAATCCAGGAATAAAAACATCCACCTCAGCTTGTATGGAGTTTTTAATTTCTGGCTTCATTTACATAAATTATTAATAATATTGTGTAATGATGAATATGAGGCAGGCTCGCTCATAGCCTCATAGCATTGTAATTTTGTCGGACAAATTCACTTGTGTTTGATTTTTACATTATTTCGTTATAATGAAATAGGAATTCTCGTATTATAGCAGTGTTGCATGAATTGATTCCAGAAAATAAATTATGAAATAATATGATCTAAAGCATTTGGAGCTTGACAACGGTAAAACCAAACATCCCGAATTATTGCCTGTCAATTAAGATAAATGTAGCAAATCTGCTGTGACAGGGAAGAATATTTGGGTTTCTATAAATTCGTGGCTTCTTTATTAGCAATTACACGAAAATAATTAGTGTGAGGTCACTTGGGACTTTTAAACACAAACTCTAAATCATTACGTCTTAACAATAACAACAATAATAACAATAACAACAATTTAAAATAATTTTATTTAAAGTGGCAAGAAAAGTTAACTGCTATAAATGATATCACTATGGCAACCACAAATCAGAAGCTTAAAATCAAAACAAAATTAATGTAGGCCCTATAAGGTATTTAGTTCACAATTGCTTCTGTTAAGTAATGTTATTTATACTGAATAGTTTACAAGGATTACTAAAATATTTGCAAATATTCACAATACAATTTTATTGCTATCAGATTCTCATGGTCATAGCCAAACACATAATTATTTCGCTGAAGAAAAGTAATTTAGAACTTTAGACAGAAAACGGCAGAATAAAAAATATAGTGGATTTATTACCATTTTTTTCAAAATTGGATCAAATGTGTATAAATAACGGTTAATAATAAACTTTCAGAAGGGCAAATTATTATGGTTTTTGGGAAATTACGTCCAAGAACTAATTTAAAAATTTAGTCCAATTATTCGCTTTAAATCTAGGACACTCTTCTGTCATTGTAGCTATCTAGTCTTTAAGCTTGTACTTGTAGGCATTGTATAGTCTTGTAGCCTTGTAGCCAGCGACGGATCAAGCACTGACAAATAGTGGGGGGTTGTTAGGCTTCCCCGACTTACAAAAGCTTCTAATTCCCATTCATTTATACATGGCTGTTTAAATCACATATTTTCCCATTTACATTTCCCAATTAATGAAAACGAACATGGGAAGCAGTTGCGTACCAGAAACTGACAGTGAAGGAGTCTAGGGTGGACAGGTAATTGTTGCAAAAGCTTTACCCCTCCTCGAGTAAAGCTAGAGGTGGCGAGGGCCCTGATTGTCCAAGGCAACTTTTTTTTTAAATTTGCAGTTTCGTGAAGCCTAACAACACGTCTAAAAATCTCAAATTTCATAATAGGGTATAGTTGGATGAGCGTAGCGAGCGTAGCGAGCGAAGCGAAGATTCCATTTCACTACACTGGAGAAAAAAATCCGGAATGTTTTTTTTTTTTCTTTCTTTTTTTTTTTTTTTTTTGTATTTTTGTGTGTCTGTGAACACGATTCCGGCTAAACCAATACTCCAATTGCGATGAAATTTTATGGAGGTCTATGAAATCTCTGAACGAAGAACTGCACGGGGGGGAAAAATCGATCGAAAAATTATTTCTCATTAAAATCGCAATTTTACGATTTTTTCGATTTTTAACAAAATTCTTCGATTTATAACACCTGCATGCTTTGTCCGATTGTAATAATTTTTTCACACAACCTTAATTTTATGAATTGATATATTCGTGTGAATTTTGAGCGTTATCAAAAGATAAATTTCTTTAAAAAAATCGCAATTTTTGGAATTTTTTTGATTTTCAAATTTCTTTGGCTTATAGCACCTACATGCTTTATCCGATCGTAATGATTTTTTCACAGAACCTTAATTTCATGAATTTATATATTCGTGTGAAATCTGAGCGCAATCGAAAAATAATTTGTTATGAAAATCGAAATTTTACGATTTTTTTCTTTTTTTAAATTACGAATAATTAAAAAAAATTAAAATTAAAGTTTATTTTTTATTTAATTTAAATTAATTTTAAAAAAATCAACTAAGTAATGATTTTTTCACAGTACAACAGAAAATCCGCATAACACTTAACAACTCAATGCACCAATTACGCTCATCCAACAACGCGGCGGGACTTAAGCGTTTTCCTAGTGATAGTTGACAATATGATGTGTGGTGATGTGACGATTGCCGATGATATTCTCAGGCATAGTCGAGGTGGTAGGGTACGTTATCGTCAAAGGCGATCGAAAAGCTTAAATAACGTTTAAAAATATTAAAATTTTGTGAAATTAAATTCGAAGCGCCCCTCCCTGTATCCGACCCTGTACGGTGCATTGTGGCCATGTCGCCTTGTAGTATTGTAGCATTGTAGCCTGGTAGTTATTGTAGATTGGATGGAGCGTATCGAGCGAACGCGAAGCCACCTTCATTTCACATACACTGGACAAAAAAAAACCGAAATGTTTTTTTTGTTTTTTTTTTGTATTTTTGTGTGTCTGTGAAAACACGATTACGGCAAAACCAATACTCCAATGACGAATTAAAATGTATGGATCCCCCCGGTCTACGTGAAATCTCTGAACGAAGAACTGCACGGGGGGGGGGGGGTAATGGATCGAAAAATTATTTCTCATGAAAATGCTATGTTTTTACGTTTTTTCACGCATTCCTGTCTTTAACAAAAATGTCTCTCGACTTATAACATCTAACATGCTTTATCCGATGCTAAGATGTTTTTACAGAACCTATAATTTTATGAATTTTATCTATTCGTGTGAGAAAATTTGAGCGCAAATCGAAAAAATTATTTTCTTTATGCAAATCGACCGATTTTACGATTTTAAAATTTTTAAAACATTCTTCGACTTATAACACCTTCATGCTTCCTATCCCATTGTAATGATTTTTTCACCCACCAGAACCTTCTAATTTATAGACCTCTATTCATATATTCATGTGAAATGTCAGCGCAATCGAAAAAAATCATCTCATGATAATCGCAATTGTACGATTTTTTTCAATTCGCCCCCTAACATTTCGCCTCGACGAATCGCCACAAACCGTACATGTTTATCCGATTGTAAGATTTTTTTCAAAGAACTTTAATTTTATGAGAATTTTATAATTCGTGGAAAATTTGCGCGAAATCAGAAAAATTATCCATTACAAAAATCGCAATTTACGCTTTTTTCGTTTAACAAAATAACATTACGCTCATCCATCATACGCGCGGGACCTTTAAGCGTTTTCCTAGTATTATAGCATTGGAGCTCTGTAGGAACTTGTGGCCTTGTACCCTTGTAGCATTGATGCCTTGGTAGTATTGTAGTATTATGACATTATAGCCTTGTAGCCCTGTAAGATCTGTTAGCCTTGTAGTATTGTAGCATTGTAGACTTGTAGTATTTGTTAGAATTTAAGCAGTGTAGCTTTGTAGACTTTTGGCCTTGTGCGCATTGTAGCTTGAAGTGTCGTAGCAATTTAGGCCCTGGACAACTTATAGCTTTGTTAGTATTGTACCTTTTGTATCCTTGTGCTCGTACAATTGAAAAGCCGTGTCGTCTGTAGTTTGGAAGCCTTGTAGCCTTGCAGCCCTGCAGTCTTTGTAGACTTTCAGCCCTTCAGCCTTGTAGCCTTGTAGCCTTGTAGCCTTGTATCGTTGAGCCGTAAGCCTGACAGCCTTTATTATTGAATTCCTTGTATCCTTGTACTTGTATCCTTGTATCCTTGTAGTCTCGTAGCCTGTAGCCTTGTAGCCTTGTAAGCCTTGTAGCCTTGATGCCTTTGTAGCTTTCAAGCCTTGAAGCTCGTAGCCATGTAGCCCTGTAGCCTTGTAGTATTGTAGCCTTGTAGTTCTTGTAGTCTTGTAGCCTTGTAGGCCTTGCAGCCCTTGTAGCTTTGAAAGCCTTGTAGCCTTTGTAGCCGTATCCTTGCTTTAGCCCTAAGCCCTGCAGCCTCTGTATTATTGAATCTTGTAGCCCTAAGTCCCCTGCAGCATTTGTAGTATTGAAATCCTGTATCTTTGTTAGCCTTGCTAGCCTGTAGCCCTGTAGCCTTGTAGCCTTGTACCTTTAGCATTGCAAGCCTTGTTAGCTTGGAAGCCTTGTAGCCTTGTAGCCTTGCAACCTTGACTCCAGTGGCTGAATGAACCGCCGATTCCAGGAACTGGAGCCTCGGCTGACTGGCTCATTAGAGACGAGTGTCAAGATCGTCATCCGAAGCTTTGCCAGGCGTGACTCAAGCTGCATTAATTACATTGCAGTCGGCTCGCAACTGAATTCACGCGCATCAAAGATTCGCATTACTTTATATACGCTATCTGGGCTCGGGGCAAAGATCACGGTGCACGCTTTACAAGAGGCAAGGACAAAGATGTTACAGCTGAATCTGCTATGGATCAGCGCAATGCCATCAAAAATGGCCAAGATATGTTTTAAAAAAGCTTGTGATGACAGTATGTATAAATCAAAAAAATCTTAGTCCTACTTTGATGGATAACATATTCAATAATAACTAGTACTATTCGAATCTGAAGGTGGGTGTCTGAAATCAACATCAATAATTTGGTAAAATGTAAAATTTGCAGGACAATCTTGAGTGGACAAAACACTACAGAAATTATCGAACCATCTCAGCGTGTGGTTTCGAACCCGCCCTAAGAGGAATAACTATTTGAGTATGATTATAAATTCATACTCATCACAACTTGATATCAAAATAAACGAATATTTTTTTCTTCCAAAATAATTGGAACATTAAAGGAAATTTTATCCATTAAAACTGATTTTTATTTTTGTTACTATGTATTTAATATTATAAAAAATGAGATTATAAACGAATGGCAATTGTTACCGAAGAGTTAATGAGAAGGGATTCGTCTGTAAGTTCGACTTGTATAAATAAATGTGACAATGTTTATAGTTGCAATTTTTTAATCCAGATTTAAACATCTCTAATATTACATAAATTTTAAATTGTATATTACAAGTATATGGAATAACATTGTTAAAGAAGGTAGGCTTTTCTAATTTCAGTAACCAGTGGGGTCATTTGCAGTGGCGTAACTAAGGGACAGCGGGGGAAGGGGCAGGGCTTAGGGGGCACATAGTTGTGTGCCCCACGTCTTTCACCGCATTCGGCGGTGGTGCGCACAAGTATGGTACGAGGGTAGGTAGGTGGGAACGGGTGGGGGTTGGGGGTGGAATGGAAAGATACAAAATGTAAAAAAGTCAAAACTTTAATGTAAAAATATTCTAAACATAAAATAAAATATGAAAATTACAATTCACATTAAGTATTTTAAATTTTATACATATTAAACAAGACAAAAAATGTATATTGATTTTTGTTTGAAAACTGAATGCGAGTCGATTGTCCCAAAGACGGAATAAAGCACAATGTACAAAAACAAGGGCGAAAAGGCTGGGGGGAGAGGGTGGGCGTAAAAATCATGTGCGGAGGTACCTGAAGCTGTAGTTACGCCACTGACATTTGCCCATTGTCGCTCCAATTAGTAGAGAGTGTATCAAGGCTGCACGGGGCTACCAAGGCAGCCGTGGTTTTACACTGATTGCCACAGAGATGTAGTTGTGCCATAGCTGCTACAATCCCAGTCGAACCACAGACCGCCGGCAAGTGCATTACGGGCCTCGAGCACGGAGTCCCCAGACTCAGACGCATCCGGCGACTGCACGCCTCTATTGACGTGCACACGTTAGAGCAGCACAGTCTTCCCACACGTCGGCGTGGGTGGCACAGGTAGTAGTACGAGGGTAGGGATGAGGGGGTGGGGTGGGGGTGGGGGAGGCAGATTTCACGAGGACGCGCAGATGCGAGACGAACAGGATGTTCAACTGGAACATAATATATTTGGATGAAGAGAAGCCCGAAGACTTCAATTCACCGACCCCCTCCCCCCTAAAAAAAAAATATATAGCTCGGGTGTTTTTTTTTGTTTTTTGTATTTCTGTGTGTTTTTTGTCTGTATGTTGGTTTGCGCTCCAATGGGAAAAACGGCATAATGCGATTCTGATGAAAATGAAGTGGACCTTCGAAACTCGTAATTAGACCTGCCACGTTTTTGGGTATACAAATACAATCGAAGAAATATTTCTCATGAATTCCGACACTTTCACGATTTTTTTTCGATTTTTGAATGCGATATTTACCAAACGGGTGGGGCTACTTCGGTATTATTCACCACGGACATTAAGGTTATGTTCGATACTATTGCCTTTGAAAGAAAATTTGAAAAAAAAGTTTGCCAGAATTCATAGATTTATTTCAATAAGCATTTTACAAGTGTGTGTGGTTACACACTTTACCTAAATCCACGGATGTCGGTTTAAAATTTCAGCTCAATCTTTGTCGTTCGGCCTATGGGACCCGGACATACGACATTGGACACAGTCTACGAGAAGGTCAGATCGAGTAGGTGGAGACTCGTTCGCTGCGTCACTCGTTATATTTTCACATGGACATTAAGGGGTTATGGTGTGAATTGCTTTTGAAAACGAGGAAAGTGAAACAGTCTCGCCAGAATTCATAGAAATTTGTAAAGGTTGAATATAATTTTACAGGGTATATAACAAGTAACTATTGAAACTTAACAATCACACCTACATTGCGTACAAAAAGCATGGCTTTGGGGCATCGAGAATACTTAATTAGAAGTTAATACTTCTTTATAGAAATTAACCTAATTTGACAAAAAATATATTGTAATGGAACTTGAACAAAGTAATGAGAACACGCATACAAAAACTAAAGTAATAATCATGGACAGAAAAATGTCAAACCAAAAAACGCTCGTTCATCAACCGCGACTGGAAAAAGCGTTCTTTTTCCCCCAAAAGGCCTAGTTTTGTAAGGTAAATTTTCATTAAGTTTTGTATTAATATACAATTGTGTATTAAGTAGACGAATGTGAGGGCAGCGAAACCCCCCCCCCCCCCCTCCCCCCCGAAGTCTTTATAACGTTACTCGATCGGGCATTGTCTGACTGTGCCAATGTATGGATGTCTGTCTGTCGGTTCCGGGCTCATACGGCCGAACGGCCAAAATAGATTGAGCCGAAATTTTAAAACAGACATCCGTGACCAGGTAAACTGAGGAACTGCTAACAAAAATGAGCACAATCCATTTCGATTAAACCTACAAGAACTAATAAACTGAAAAATAGGCCTAACATGTAGGAATTCTTTAGCGACAATGGTGTTCTTTTGAAAAAATCACTGCCTCTTGAATGTTACTCGGTTGCGATGGAGGCAGTGGAAAAATATTTGGAATGCCAGCGACAAACTAGGTCTATAAAAAACTAACATGTCTCAAGGGTGGTACCCCAAAAATTCCGCTGGAGATGGAGTAAAACCTTGCAATCTTTACTCGTATTTTGGTACTGGCTATGTTTTCCATAGTATGTCACAGTTGATGTAGACTAAAACTGCGATTTATGCCATTCAAACTAATAGTTAATATTTTTTTAAATACATCCATAAACTACAAAATCTTTCCGACCAGGGGATTGAACCCAGGGGCTCCAACATTCCGGGTATAAGGGCGGCTTAGCCAACTAGACTAGGGAAACGCCAAAATCGTTGATGACGAGTGAGTGAGCCCTGTGTTGAATACCCGATATCATTCCCCATTACGGGCTAGATCCAGCACTTAGGTATAGGGGAGGAAAGGGGACGTTCCCGGGTACTCAACACATGGGTCACTCACTCGTCTATCAACGAAATTTGGCGTTTTACTAGTAATGCCCTCTATCACGGTAGATATCTCACCGATAGGACATGCGTTTTAGTAAATTCCTATTTTTTTTTAGGTTTATTAGAACAATTAACAAATAACAATAGAAACTTGACAAACAATCACCTACAATACATTAAAAAAGCACTTGAAAAGGGAAAAGTGGTCCTACGCAAGCTAAAAACTTACAAAAAAGCTCACCCATCAACGCGGCGGGGACTGAAGGTTTCCCTAGTTTATTAAATTTGTTGATCGCATTCCTGCTTCATCGTCTAGGCCTCTACTATGAAGTGAATCATCGATCATCCCACTTTTACATTGTTCTTTTAAATACTATCAACAAATTGTACTTTGTTATGTCTTAGTAAGTGCTCTAGAATACTGTTACTAAAAACGTATGAAGAAATGTTGTGTTAAAAACATAATTAACGAAAAAAATTACCCTACTAGGGAAATCAAACAGTAGATCTGTACGTGCTTGGTCGAATCCAGTCGGGAAAAATTTAAGAGCATATCTATCACACAATGTCATTCACCTTTAAAAGATGGGAAAGTTGTTGAAATATGCTGCAATGAATATTATATTCTATTTAATATACTGCATATTTATTTTAGCTCAATTTGTTTATAATCGCCATTTATCACAAAAATAATAAATTTTTATTTTAAAAAAAGTTAAATCATATAATATGTCAAATACGTGATTTAATACAAGTTTCAGTTGATTTTATTTAAATATATAATATTTAATTTAATAAAAAAATCCTATTACGCTAATAGTGAGCCCAATGGTTCAGACAGCCTACCTGGTCGGTGCACGTAGGGTCCTAGTGAGCCGCAGTACGACCCACTGCACACGACTTGACCGCCACCTGCAACGAATGTTATTATACATTGATACCTCGGTAAAAAAAAAAAAAAAAACGGGGGTTTCTAATAATTTATTTATATTTTTTTGGAGGGTGTGTGTGTGGGGGGGGGGGGGGTTGGCTGGCTTGAGGAAGCAAAGAAACTTTATAGAAGTCTATCGTTTTGTATGCGAATAATCTACAGAATGGTACAATCTAGAATCTCTCTATCTCTCTATAAACTAGCAAACTCATTACCAGAAGTAGTTAGGTAATTTTAGTGTTTACTAAGGATGACAGAATCATGAACATATAAGGTAATTTAGTGTCTACTAAGGATAACATAGAATCATGAACATATTAAGGTGATTTAGTGTCTACTAAGGCTGACATAGAATCAGAACATATTAGGTAATTTAGTGTCTTCTAAGGCTGAAATAGAATCATGAACATATTAGGTCCTTCTTACCTCCAGTGTGTATTATGGCAGGATTGCGTCCTGCACTAGGGCGGACTCCACCTGCGAACATAGGAGATATATTGATATTTTAGTTATATTTATAAATTCCCTCCCCCTTTATTCGTACTTACCTTGATTGCACTTTACGGATTGTACCCACATTACACCTCATTGCAGTTTCATAGCTTTACATGTTCTCTGTAAGAAGATGTTTAACTGGAGGTAGGTTGTATTTTAACTGGGCTGAGATTTTAACATTCAAAATATTAACATTAAGGCTTAGTAAATATGCGTAATAGATCGACACAATTGAAAGTAAAATCACAAAAAATTAAAAAATTAAAGATGGCAGCAGTTTCACTTTGTCAATTCAATTTGTGTTTTACTTGTTTATCTGTCAGATTAAGTTCATAGGATGACTTGTGTATTTCGCTCGAGCGTGGCACAGAGAATGAGGACATTTTATCTGTGGCCCACCTTCCCCACAAGTTCTATAGAGAAAAGTGAAAATGTGTCCACTAACTTAGCCTATTTTTAAATAATACTTTGTTTGCTTTATGCCCCTTATTTACTATATTGAACACTCAACGTTCCAGAACTGCATTATCCTTTACTCTTGAAGAAGGAACTCCAATGTAGTTGAGTGTTTTTTCTATTTTCCAAAATATGCTACCAAGTCAAAATATAGTTAATGGCTTTGAAACCTAGATATTTTAGAAAATCAAAAATATTTTTTACATTTTTTTCTGATCCGGTACAAGGCCAATATAGCTACCCCACCTCAAAATAATTGGTGTGCTTTGGGCGAATTGAAGTTTGAAATTATTTTGAGGTGGCTATATTGGCCGTGTACCGGATCAGAAACATTTGAAAAAAAATATTTTTGATTTTCTAAAATGGCCAGGTTTCAAAGTCATTAACTATATTTTGACTTGGTAGCATATTTTGGAAATAGAAAAACGCGGTCGAATAGCCTTAAAGTGGTATAAAACTACAAAACAAATATTTTTTAAACAAATGAGTAAACTATGTCTGGCCACTAAAGCATTCGTTGATAAAAGGCTATTTCTTACTCACACATGGAATCGCTCGGTATTCCCGTGGGACAGCAATACGACGAACTCCTGTACTGGCCGGAGCAGGAACACCAGGTCCTACATCCTCTGTCTGGGAGGAGGCTGTTAGGCCTGTAGGACAACAAACAACACACCCCGTGACAATTCAGCTTACGTAATAAATAATAATACATTAGCATTAGCACCTTTATATCATGAAATGCTCAATGTGGAACTTATTCGTTGGGGGGGGGGGGGGGGGGGCAAAATAGAATCATCATATTTTTAAAAAAAAATTTTAAACCTTTAACGTTGCTATTTTAAACGAAAATCCTTTTCGGTTCAAAGTCCTTGTTTTGAAGTTTTTTGTTGCCTTGTTTTTACGTATTTTGTAGTATTTAGTATAAAACATGATGATTTTATTTTGCTTCTCCCCCCCGCCCAAACTGAACAAGTTCCCTCAATTTATAATGTTTTCTTTAGATAAGTGTTTTTTGGACATTACACTGCTCTTTATCAATATTTTATTGTGATGTTTTCGACTTTTCTTCAAGTCTTTTTCAAACTCAAGGTTAAACAAAGGAAAAATAATACAATCCAAATACAAGATTTAATCATAAACAAAATGACCATGATCCATTTCCGCAAACAATATTGATGAAAATTAAATTAAAATAAAAACATGATAGAAATTAAATATACAATAGCACTAGATCACAATAATAATTGTCGAAGATGAGAAAATTACAAGAAGTAGATAGTTGACAACATCAAGAAAATGATCTAGGACTCTACAAAAAATATTCCATGTAGGTGGACAATGTGCACTATGAGTACTTACATTGCGCCCTATAACAGGTTTATATCGTTAAAGATAAATGCAAACTAATACTCATAACCAAACAGGTTCATAAAGTCGCGTTGATGGCTGAGCGAATATGGTGCCAATTTAAAGTCCCCCATTCAACATATTCGATAAAAACCGTAATTGTACGATTGTCATTAGAAATATTTATTCTATTTTTATTCAAAACGTGATAGTTCTTCAGGGACTTCGAAGGTCAATTGAATATTTCGTTAAGATCGGAGTAGCCATTTCCCCGGTAGAGAGCGAACAAATAGACAAAAACGTAAATTTTAAATTTTAAAAAGAGCTATATTCAGGTTTGTCAAATCGACGTCATCCCTACGTTCATCCAAATATGGTTACCCTTTACGGACACATACATACATAAAACTCAGCCTACATTCTAGTTTAAGTTTTAAATATAAACACATTGAGGCCTACCTTAAACTCTCTACTCTTCTGTCCACCTCATTCGATTCCTCTGACGTGTAGTCTTCAGAACCGTAAGAAGTGACAGCCACAGCGAAGAAGAGAACACTCCACCAACAAGACATCCTGACTTCACAATGAACGTTACAATGTAGCAACTTGCAGTTGGCTTGTGCGAGATGGAACAGTTTTACGACAAGGGTCCACTGCTGATAACCACAAATATGCTCATTACATTGTATTGCGCACTCGGAAAGTGTATTTCATGAACAAACTATATGCATATCTGGTTCTGATGACCTTTACCATGATAATAACAGATCATCAATTTTATGTTATGATTATATTAATTAAAATAGATTACAAATATTTTTTCAATAAATGGGAAAAAATAACTTTTAACATACTAGAAAAACACGTCGCATATTTTATTAGATAACTTTGACTGCATGAGTAGAGAGATGTGGATTTACAGGAAAACGTGCCACAATACACGTTGTAGAAAACCCACCTTGTGGTGGAAAATAGTTTTAGTTTAGGTTTGCACTATATAAAATAATTTTGATTGTTAGTTTAGTTGTAACAAAACCGAATCAAATCCTTATCCAAAATGTCGATTATTGACTATTGGTTGGACATTATCTCAAAGAGAGAATATTATATCTAATTATTATTATTATTATTATTATTTTATTTGCCTTTGAATATGTACAAAACAAAGACAGGCAGCCAGAAGAGGGCTTGAAGCCCAAAACACATGTGGTGTCCGACTGCCTTACTACAACATACCAACATAAATAAAAATAACTTACAATACATACAATGAAATATTTACAAAATAATGCAATTGACACGCACGCGCACACACTCACACACACACACACTCACACTCACATTCACACTCACACTCACACTCACACTCACACTCACACTCACTCACACTTGCACAAAACAAGTTAATTTCAGTTGACACGTGGAGGAATATATGTTCGAATTTTGTTCAGGAATTGGTTTGATGATAATGTTTTAAGGGATGTTGGCAATCTGTTCCATTCATTGGCCGCTCTGCTGTAGAATGATTTCTGGTAAGCTGAAGTGCGTGCGAGGGGTGGCTGTAAGTAGGTTACTTGGCTACGATGCTGGAGGCGTATGCGCAAGCGTTGTAGGGGGTCAAGGTCAAATGTGGCATATTGAACTATCTATAGCCAGCTGTTTAGCCGAGGTCGTTTAATCGCTTCCCATTCGAACATTGAAGTTAAGCAGAATCGGGCGTGGTCATGGGTAGAGTGGGTGACCGCTTTGTCCTGAAACTCACGTATACCGCTTGTTAGAGCAGATGGAGGGTTCGAGAGCTAGTGTAACGGCTTCGTTCTCCTCGACGTCTGCTCGGCAGTCCGGGTTAGTGGAACTTCCTATATGACTGTCAAGGTAACACCGTCCTTTTGGATGGGACGCCGATGGTCCTCTTGGTACTTTTCGAAAGTAGTAGGATACATGCTGGTACCGGGTTTCCCCTCCTCCCTTCTGTTCATACTTCATCATCATCTATCACCACTCATCGTCTCGAAATGCCAAAGTGCATTAATATGAGACGTTAAGCAATATCCAATCAATCAATCAATCAATTAAAATTATTATCTATACTCTATAGATATTAATTAGCTCGTTGGCTTGGTGGCTAAGTCTCGTTGTCTTGTAAGCGATCAAATATGCGACAGCATCTAAACAAAAAATAGGCCTAATTAATTCACTGGTAAGAAAAACACTTTTCACAACATTAATGTTGGTTGGAGGAAATGTTCCTAGGCGGTAAACATTTACCACAGAAATTGACGCAAGGCACTAACTAACTGTTAAATATAATTACGTACCAAACTAAATTTAAAAGCTTACAAGAAACAACAATTGCACAATATACAAAAATTGCTCATCTATCAACGCGATTGTAGATTCTGTTCGCTATGCGGCCTAGCAGATTATAGACCTACCAAAGCCTCAATGACGCTCGTGACGTTCAGATAGGATAGGGCATAATTAAGCGAGCGAAGCGAGCGTTTCCATTTGACTCTGCCGGAAAAATTAGTCACTGTTTTTTTTTTTTTTTTTGTTTGTTTGTTTGTTTGTTTGTTTGTTTTGTTTTTTTTGTTTTTTTTTGTTTGTACGTCTCGCGATAACGTTCGAACAGAGGCTCGGATCGAGCTGAAATTTTCACCATCCGCAAGCTTCGTACTAGATTGAATGCCATTAGTTTTGTGGCAAAATCGGCCAAAAAGTTAAAAAGTTACATTAAAGTTAATCGAAAGTTTTTTTTTCAAACTTAACGGCGTAAAAATCTGAGGTGGCCAAATAATTTAGAATGTCCGTCCGGTCACGAATATGTTAATTTTATTTTGATCCGACAAGTAGTGTAGATGGAAATTACATTATTACAAAGTACCGTTACCATGGCAACGGAAAGTCGCGCAGCTTTTTTGGCTCATGATAGTGGTCGAACGGAGGTTCGGATCGAGTTGAAATTTTGACCATCCGCAAACTTCGATTTGGATTGAATGCCGTTAGTTTTGTGGCAAAATCGTTCAAAAAGTTTTAAAGTTACATTAAAGTTAATCGAAAGTTTTTTTTTTCAAACTAACCGGCGACAAAATCTGAGATAGCCAAATCATTTAGAATGTCCGTCCGGTCACGAATATGCTAATTTTATTTTGATCCGATAAGTAGTGTAGATGGAAATTACATTATAACAAAAGTAACGTTGCCATGGCAACGAAAAGACGCGCGAAGTTTCTGATGCACTGCCACCTAGAACTTATCAAAATACTTTCGAGAAAGCAGACTATTATTTGTCACCAAAGAGTTTAAATAGTTTTCCCAAGGAGTCAAGGTCCTCTAGATAGCCGTGGATTTTATCCACAAAGTTAAAGGTAAACGCGGGTTTACCCAAATACCTTGGCAATAATAAATAAAGGGAAACGAAAAACGTGTATGCTTAGATTTTGGGAAAAGAAAAGATCACAAGTTACGGGGTAGGAGCACAGTTACGGGGTGGGATGAAAAGTACAGGGGAGGATGCACATTACAGGGGTGGATGCGGGACCAGGGAGAGGATGCTTAGATCAAGGAGCAGATGCACATTACGGGGGAAGGATGCACAGTTAAGGGGTAGGACCCCACAGTTACAGGGGAAGGATGCACAGTTACAGGGGAAGGTCACATTACGGGGGAAAGGGATGCACAGTTACAGGGGAAGGAGTGAGACCAGGGGGGAAAAGATGCTTAGATCGGGGGAAAAGATGCACAGTTACGGGGGTGGGATGCACAGTTACAGAGTGGGATGCTGGGGGCCCAGGGAGAGGATGTTAGATTAAGGAGCGAGCACATTTACGGGGGAAGGGATGACAGGACAGGGGTAGGAGCCCCGTTAAGGGGAAGGAGCCATTACGGGAGTAGGATCACAGTTACAGGGGTAGGATGACAGTTAAAATGGTAGGAGGGACAGTTACAGGGGTGGGGTGCACATTTACAGGGGGTAGGGGCCCAGTTACGGGGGTAGGATGCACAGTTACAGGGGGTAGTTGCGCATTTACAGGGGGGGGATGCACAGTTACAGGGTTAGGATGCACGTTTTACTGGGGTGGGACACAGTTACAGGGGTAGGATGCACAGTTACAGGGGTTGGATGTGAGGACCGGGGAGAGGATGTTAGATTTGGAGCAGATGCACAGTTACAGGGGTAGGAGTCACAGTAACAGGGGTAGGATGCCCCTTTTACGGGGGTAGTTTACTTTACAGGGGTAGGAGCTGAGGACGGGGAGCAGATCCCACAGTTTACGGGGGGTGGATGCACAGTAACAGAAGTAGGATGCACATTTTACAGAGGTAGGATGCACAGTAACAGGAGAAGAATCCCGAGGACCGGGGAGAGGATGCTAGATCTAGGGAGCAGATGCACAGAACAGGGGTGGGGTGCACATTTAAAAGGGGTTGGGATGCAATTTACAAGATAGGATGCTCTTTACAGGGGTAGGATTGAGGACCGGGGGGAGAATGCAAGATCTAGGGAGCAGAGCCGTTACAGGGAAGGATGACAGTGACGGGGGGTAGGTGCCCAGATCCAGGGAGCAGATGCCAGTTACGGGTAGGATGCTCATTTCGGGGGTAGGATGCCCAGATCCGGGGAGAGATGCACAGTTACAGGGGTTTTAGGATGCTCGTTATAGGGGTGGATGCCCAGACCCAGGGAGCAGACCCACATTACAGGGGTGGATGCACAGTTACAGGGGAAAGGATCCCCAGATCAGGGAGCAGATGCACATTTAAGGGGGGTAGGATGCACAGAACGGGGTAGGATGCAAAATTACAGGGGAGGATGCACAGTACATGGGTAGGAGACAGTTACGGGAAAAAGGATGCACAGTTACGGGGGTAGGATGTATTTAAGGGGTAGGTTGCCCAGACCAGGGAGCAGATGCACAGTTACAGGGGAAGGGCTTAGTTTAAAGGGGTAGGATGCCAGATCCGGGGAGCAGATGCACAGTTACGGGGGTAGGATCCCCAATTTAAGGGGGTAGGAGCACTTTTACAGGGGTAGGATGCACAGACGGGGGTTAGGAGCACAGTTACAGGGAAGGATGCACATTTACAGGGGTGGGATCCCACAGTTTCGGGAATAGGGCACAGTAAAACAGGGGAAAGGTGCCAGTTACAGGGGTAGGATGCCCAGATCCAGGGTGCAGATGCACATTTCAGGGTGGGATGCACAGTTACAGGAATAGGAGAAATAACAGGGGGAAAGGTCAGTTACAGGGGTGGATGCCCAATCCAGGGAGCAGAGCACAGTTACAGGGTAGGATGCTAGTTACAGGGGTAGGTGCCCAGATCCAGGGAGCAGATGCACATTTACGGGGGGAGGATGCACAGTTACAAGGGTGGGAGCTCAGTTACGAAGTGGATCCCCCAGACCCGGGGAGCAGATGCACAGTTACAGGGGTAGAAAATGCTCATTTCAGGGGTAGGAGCCCAGATCGGGAAAGCAGATGCACAGTTACGGGGGGTGGGACCCCACAGTTACGGGGTAGTATGCCAGATCCAGGGAGCGATGCACAGTTCAGGGGTAGGTGCCAGTCCGGGGAGCAGATGCACATTAAAGGGGAAGGATGCACATATCCAGGGAGCAGATCCCACAGTTACAGGGGTAGGATGCACAGGTCCAGGGAGCAGATGCACATTTACGGGGGTAGGATGAAAAGACCAGGGAGCAGATGTCAGTTACAGGGGTAGGTGATCAGTACAGGGGAAGGATGCCCAGATCCAGGGAGCAGATGAAGAGTAACAGGGGGGTAGGATGCACAGTTACAGGGGTAGGATGCACAGATCCAGGGACCAGATGTACAGTTACGGGGAGGGATGCCCTTTCAGGGGTAGGATGCCCAGATCGGGGGAGCAGATGCACAGTTACGGGGGAAAGATGCAAGTTACGGGGTGGATGCCCAGACCCGGGGAGAAGCTCAGTTACAGGGGAGGATGCCCAGACCCAGGAAGAGATCCCACAGTTACGGGGTAGGTGCCCAGATCCAGGAGCAGATGCACATTTACAGGGGTGGGATGCACTTTTTAAAGAGGTAGGATGCAAGATCCGGGGAGCGATGCACATTAAGGGTAAGATGCACAGATCCAGGGAGCAGATGCACGTTACGGGGTAGGATGCACAGTTAAAGGGGGGAAGGATCCCCAGATCCAGGAGCAGATGCACAGAAAAAGGGGGGTAGGAGCACAGTTAAGGGGTTAGGATGCACAGTTACGGGGGTAGAATGCTCTTTTACAGGGGTAGGATGCCCAAAATCCAGGGAGCAATGCACATTACGGGGTAGGATGCTCATTTTAAGGGGTTTTAGGATGCCCAGATCCGGGGAGCAGATGCCAGTTACGGGGGTAGGATGCACGATCCAGGAGGATGACAGTAACAGGGGTAGGATGTCTCGTTACAGGGAAGGATGCCAGACCAGGGAGCAGATCCCCCCCCCCCACGGGGGTTTTAAGGGGGTAGGAGTCAGTTAAAAGGGGGTAGGATCCAAGTACAGGGGTTAGGATGCAAGTTACAGGGTAGGATGCACAGATCCAGGGGGCAGATGCACATTTACGGGGGAGGATGCTCAGTTGGGACGGGTAGGATGCCCAGATTAGGGGCAGATGCACAGTTCAGGGGAGGATGCTCAGTTACAGGGTAATGCCCAGACCCCAGGGAGCAGATGCACGTTACGGGGGGTAGGATGCACTTTACAGGGTTAGGATGCACAGATCCAGGGAGAAATGCACGTTAAAGGGGGGTAGAAAAATGCCCAGATCCAGGGAGCAGATGCACAGACAGGTAGGACCCACATTTACAGGGGAAGGCTGCCCAGATCCAGGGAGCAGAGGCACAGTTACGGGGGGTTTGGATGCAAGTTACAGGGGTTAGGTCCCCAGACCAGGGAGCAGATGCACATTTAAGGGTGGGATGCTCATTACGGGGGTGGGATGCACAGATCCGGGGGAGCAGATCCCAATTACAGGGGTAGGATGCTCTTTACAGGGGTAGGATCCCCAGCCCAGGGAGCAGATGCACAGTTACAGGGGGTTAGGATCCCAAAAGATCCAGGGAGCAGTGCACAGTACAGGGTAGGCTGCTCAGTTACAGGGGTAGGATGCCCAGACCCGGGGAGGATGCACTTTAAACGGGGGTAGGATGCCCAGATCCGGGGAGAAGTGCACAGGTACGGGAGTAGAAGCACATTTAGGGGGGTTTAGGAAGCCCGATCCAGGGAGCAGATGAAGAGTTACAGGGTTAGGATGCACAGTTACAGGGGTAGGATCCCCCAGACCCAGGGAGCAGATGAAGATTTACAGGGGTAGGATCCCCAAAGTTACGGGGAAAAGGATCCCCAGATCCGGGGAGCAGATGACGTTACGGGGTGGGATGCTAGTTACGGGGGTAGGATGCCCAGATCCAGGGAGCAGATGCCCAGTTACAGGGGTAGGATGCACATTTACAGGGGTAGGATGCACAGTTACAGGGTAAGATGCACGTTACAGGGGTAGGATGCACAGTTACGGGGGAAGGATGACCAGTAACAGGAATGGAGCACTTACAGGGTGGGAGCAAGTTACGGGGTAGATGCACAGTTACAGGGGTTGGATGCTGAGGACCAGGGAGAGGAAGCTTAGATCTTGGGAGCAGATGCACATTTAAGGGGTGGGATGCACAGTAAACAGGGGTAGGATGCCAGTTACGGGGGTTTTATTTTGCACATTTACAGGGGTAGGAGTGAGGACCGGGAGCGATACATTTACAGGGGTAGGATCCCACAGTAACAAAAGTGGATGCACATTTAAGAGGTAGGATGCACAGTAACAGGAGAAGAATCCCGAGGACCAGGGAAAGGGATGTTAATCTAGGGAGCAGAGCCCAGAAAACGGGGGTAGGGGGAAAATTTAAAGGGAGGATGCACATTTACAAGATAGGATGCTCATTTAAGGGGTAGGAGCTGGGGGCCGGGGGGGAGAATGCTAAGATCGGGGAGCAGATGCACAGTTACAGGGGAAGGAGCCAATAACAGGGGAGGATGCCCAGATCCAGGGAGCAGATGCCCAGTAACAGGGGTAGGATGCTAGTTACAGGGGTAGGATGCCCAGATACAGGGAGCAGATGCACGTTACAGGGGTGGGATGCCAGATCCAGGGGGATGCCCCATTTACAGGGGTTGGGATGCCATTTATGGGGTGGATCCCCAGACCCAGGGAGCAGATGCACATTTACGGGGTTTTGGATCACAGCCCCAGGGTTAGAGCCCAGCCAGGGAGCAGTGCACAGTTACAGGGGTAGGATGCAAGATAAGGGGTAGGATGACATTTTACAGGGGTTAGGACCCAAGTTACATGGGAGGATGCACAGTTAAGGAATAGGAGCAAGACAGGGGTAGGATGCTCATTTACGGGGGGTTAGGATGCCAGATCCAGGGAGCAGATGCCACAGTTACGGGGAAAGGGATGCACATTTACAGGGGTAGGATGCACAGTTACGGGGTAGGATGCTCAGTTACGGGGGTTTTAGGATGCCCAGATCCGGGGAGCAGGTGCACAGTTAGAGGGGTGGGATCCCCACAGTAACAGGGGAGGAGCCAGACCCAGGGAGCAGATGCACAGTTACGGGGGGTAGGATGCACGTACGGGGAAAGGATGCCACAGTTCAGGGGTAGGATGCTCATTTAAAAGGGGGGTTTAGGATGCCCAGATCAGGGAGCAGATGCACATTACGGGGGTTTTTTAGGTGCCAGTTACAGGGGTAGGTTTCCCAGACCCAGGGAGCAGATGCACAGTACGGGGGTAGGATGCACATTTACAAGGGTAGGATGCCATTTACAGAAGTAGGATCCCCAGACCGGGGAGCAGAGCCAGTTACGGGGGTGGGAATGCTCAGTTACGGGGGTAGGACCCCAGATCCAGGGAGCAGAGCCCATTTACGGGGGTAGGATGCCATTTACAGGGGTGGGTGCACAGATCCGGGGAGCGTGCCCTCGTTACAGGGGGGATGCACATTTAAGGGGGTTTAGGATGCCCAGATCCGGGAGCAGATCCCCACAGTTACAGGGGGTGGGATGCCAGTTAAGGGGTAGGATGCCCAGTCCAGGAAGCAGACACATTTTTTACGGGGGTGGGAGCACAGCCCAGGGGGATGACAGTTACAGGGGTAGGATGCCCAGATCCAGGGAGCAGATGCACAGTTCGGGGTAAGATGCACATTACGGGGGTAGGATCCCCAGATCCGGGGACAGATGCTCATTTACAGGGGTAGGATCCCCAGACCCAGGGAGAGAGCACAGTTACAGGGGTGGGATGCACAGATCCAGGGAGGGGATGCACAGTTACAGGGGTAGGATGTGCAGTTACGGGGGTAGGATGCCCAGATCCAGGGAGAGATGCACATTTTACAGGGGTAGGATGCCAGTTACAGGGGTTGGGATGCCAGATCCGGGGAGCAGATGCCATTAAAGGGGGTTAGGATGCACAGATCCAGGGAGCGAGAACGTAAAGGGGTAGGTGCTCATTTTACAGGGGTAGGTGCACTATCCAGGGAGCAGATGCACAGTTACAGGGGTAGGATGCCTAGTTACAGGGGTGGAGCCCAGACCAGGTACAGTGAAAACAGTTACAGGGGTTAGGATGCCCGTTACGGGGGAAGGATGCACGGATCCAGGAGCAGAGAACAGACGGGGGTTTTGGATGCTCAGTTACGGGGGTTAGGACCCCAGATCCAGGGAGCAGATGCACAGTTACAGGGGTGGGGATGCTCATTTTACAGGGGAGGAGCCCAGATCCAGGGAGCAGATGCACATTTCGGGGGTTTAGGAGCACAGTTACAGGGTTAGGATGCACAGCCCAGGGAGCGATGCAAGTTAGGGGGGGTGGGGATGCCAGATCCCGGGAAAGCAGATGCCCCTTTACGGGGGTAGGATGCTCAGTTACAGGGGAGGATGCCAGATCCAGGGAGCAGTGCTCGAAGGGGGAGGGCCCATACCCGGGGAGCAGATGCAAGTTAAGGGTGGGATCACAGTTACAGGGGAAGGCTGCCCAGATCCAGGAGCAGATGCACAGTTACGGGGGGAGGGCTCAGTTCAGGGGTAGGATGCCAGACAGGGAGCAGAGCTCATTTAAAACAGGGGTAGGATCCCCAGATCCAGGAGCAGACCACTTTAAAGGGGGGGTGGGGATGCACGTTACGGGGGGTAGGATGCCCAGATCCAGGGAGCAGAACTCAGTTAAAGGGGGGTAGGATGCTCAGCCCAGGGAGCAGATGCACAGTTAGGGGGGAGGAGCTCATTTACGGGGGTAGGACCCCAGATCCGGGAGCAGATGCACAGACAGGGGTAGGATGCTCAGTTACAGGGGTAGGATCCCCAGACCCAGGAGAGATGCAATTTACAGGGGTAGGACCCCAGCCCAGGGAGAAGATGCACAGGTACGGGAGTAAAATGCCATTTTACAGGGTAGGAACCCCAGATCCAGGGAGCGATGAAGAGTAAGGGGTTAGGATGCACAGTTACAGGGGTAGGATCCACCGATCCAGGGAGCAGTAAAGATTTACAGGGTAGGATGCAAAGTTACAGGGGTAGGATGCCTAGATCCAGGGAGCGATGCACAGCTACAGGGGTAGGTGCTCAGTTACGGGGGGTAGATCCCCAGATCCAGGGAGAAGTGCACAGTTCAGGGGGAGGATGCACATTTTACGGGGGGTTAGGATGCACAGTACAGGAATGGATCCCACATTTACAGGGGTAGGAGCTCAGTTACAGGGTAGGATGCCTAGATCTGGGGAGCAATGCACATTTACAGGGGTTGGGATGCTTAGTTACGGGGTAGGAGCCAGACCAGGGGGCAGATCCCACAGTTACAGGGGTGGATGCCAGTTACAGGGGAGGATCAAGTTACAGGGGAAGGATGCAAGTTACAGGGGTAGGATCCCCACAGTTAAGGGATAGGATGCACAGTTACGGGGGGTAGGATGCACATTTTACAGGGTGGGATGCAAAGTTACGGGAAAAAGGTCCAGTTACAGGGGTAGGATGCTCAGTTACGGGGTGTAGGATCCCCAATCCGGGGAGCAGATGCACTTTCGGGGGTATGGGATGCACAGATCCGGGGAGCAGATGCACAGTTACAGGGGTAGGGCCATTTACATGGGTAGGATGCCAGATCCAGGGCAGATGCACAGTTACAGGGGTAGGATGCACAGTTACAGGGGAGCGGATGCTCATTTACAGGGGTAGGATGCCCAGATCCAGGGAGCAGATGCACAGTTACAGGGGTAGGATGCACAGATACGGGGGTAGGATGCACAGATCCAGGGAGCAGATGCACAGTTACGGGGGTAGGATCCCCAAAGACCGGGGAGCAGATGCACAGTTCGGGGGTAGGATGCACAGTTACAGGGGTAGGATGCACAGTCGGGGTGGGAGGCCCGTTTTACGGGGTAGGATGAATTTACAGGGGTAGTATGCACATTACAGGGGTTAGGATGCACTTTACGGGGATAGGATGCCCCATTTACAGGGGTAGGATGCACGTTAAGGGGTAGGATGTGAGGCCCAGGGAGAGGAGCTTAGAATTTGGGAGAGATGCACAGACAGGGGTAGGTGACAGTAACAGGGGTAGGATGCACATTACAGGGGTAGTTTGCACTTTTTAAGGGGTAGGATGCGGGCCCGGGGAGCAGATGCACAGTTACAGGGGAAGGATGACCAGTAACAGAGGTAGGATGCAAAGTTAAGAGGTAGGATGCACATTTACAGGGGGAAGAAGCCGAGGACCAGGGGGGAGGAGTTTAGATCTGGGGAGCAGATGACAGAAAAGGGGGAGGGTGCACAGTTACAAGGGTGGGAGCCATTTACAAGATAGGATGCTCAGTTACGGGGGTAGGATGCGAGGACCGGGGGGAGAACTAAATTGGGGAGCGAGCACAGTACATGGAAGGATGACAGTTACAGGGAGGATGCCCAGACCCCAGGGAGCAGATCCCACAGTTAAGGGTGGATCCCGATCCGGGGCAGATGAAATTTTACAGGGGTAGGTGACAGAAAGGGGGTTTTAGGAGCACATTTACGGTGTAGGATCCCCCCATACAGGGAGAGTGCCGTTACGGGGGTTTTGGGATGCCCAGATCCAGGAGAGATGCACAGTTACAGGGGAGGATGTCGTTATAGGGGTAGGAGCCAGACCCAGGAGCAGACCCTCATTTAAAGGGGGTTAGGATCCCCAGACCCAGGGAGCAGATGCACAGTACAGGGGTAGGTGCCCAGACCCAGGGAGCAGATGCACATTTACGGGGGTAGGAGCACAGATACGGGGGTAGGTGCACAGTTACAGGGGTGGGATGCACAGTTAATGGGTGGGATGCACAGTTAAGGAATAGGGGATGCACAGTTAAGGGGTAGGTGCTCAGTTACAGGGGAGGATCCCCCAGATCCAGGAGAGAGCACAGTTCGGGGGAAGGATGCCAGTTACGGGGGGTTTGGGAGTCAGTTACAGGGGTAGGATCCCCAGTCCAGGGAGCAGAGACAGTTACAGGGGTAGGATGCACAGTTACAGGGGTAGGATGCACAGTTACGGGGGTTTGGAGCCAGATCCGGGGAGAGATGACAGTTACAGGGGTAGGAGCACATTTTACGGAAAGGATGACATAAAAGGGGTAGGATGGTCAGTTACGGGGGTGGGATGCCCGGGATCAGGGAGCAGATCCCAAGTTACGGGGGTGGGAAAATGCTCAGTTACAGGGGTAGGAAGCCCAGACCCAGGGAGCAGATGCACAGTTACAGGGGTAAGGATGCAATTTAAAGGGGGGTAGGATGCACAGATCCAGGGAGAGAGCTCAGTAAGGGGGTAGGTGCTATTTACGGGGAGGATGCCCGACCCGGGGAGCAGATCCCAAGTTACGGGGGGTTTGGGATGCTCAGTTACGGGGGTAGGATCCCCAGATCCAGGAAGCAGAGACAGTTCCCGGGGTTAGGATGCAAGACGGGGGTTAGGATGCACAGTTAAGGGGTTGGAGACGTTACAGGGGTAGGATGCACATTTAGGGGGGTTTGGGATGCACAGTTACAGGGTAGGATGCGGGACCAGGGAGAGGATGCTTAGATCTAGGGAGCAGAGCACAGTTACAGGGGTGGGATCCCACAGTAACTGGGGAGGATGCACAGTTACGGGGGAGGATGAACAGTTACGGGGGTGGGATGCACAGTTACGGGGTTTAGGATGCTGAGGACCAGGGAGAGGTGTTTAGAATCTAGGGAGCAGATCCCCACATTTCAGAGGTGGAGCAAGTTACAGGGGTAGGAGCACTTTTACAGGGGTAGGATGTCAGTAACGGGGGTAGGATGCCAGTTACGGGGGTAGGAGCCACAGTTACGGGGGTGGATGCTGGGGGGCTGGGGAGAGGATGCTTAGATCTAGGAGCAGAGCACAGGGTGGGGGGGTTAGGATCCCACATTTAAACAGGGGTAGGAGCTGAGGCCCAGGGGGGGATGCTTAGATATAGGGAGCAGATGCACAGTTACGCGGGTAGGATGACAGTTACAGGGTAGATGCACAGTTACAGGGTTAGGATGCACAGTTACGGGGTTTTAGAATGCCCAGTTATAGGGGTAGGATGCTGAGGACCAGGAGGGGATGCTTAGATCTGGGGAGCAGATCCCCACAGTTACGGGGGTAGGATGCACGTTACAGGGGAAAGGAGCACAGTTACAGGGGTAGGAGTGAGGCCCAGGGGAGGTGCTTTATATGGGGCAGATGAAAAGTTAAGGGGTGGGATACACAGATACGGGGGTATGAGCAAGTTAAGGGTGAGGATGTTTAAAAAACAGGGGGGAAGGAGCACGTAACAGGGGAGGAGCGGTTTTACAGGGGGGGGATGCCAGTTACAGGGGTAGGATGCACAGTTCAGGGGTGGGGATGCACAGTTACAGGGGTAGGTCCCCACAGTTACAGGGGTAGGAGCTGAGGCCCAGGTTAGAGGAGCACAGTTACAGGGGGGGTGCACAGTTCAGGGGTTAGGATGCTGGGGGCCCAGGGGTAGGATGCACAGTTAAGGGGAAGATGCACAGTTACGGGGGAGGATGAAAGGGGAAAGGGGGTTTAGGATGCACATTTACGGGTAGGAGCTAAAAAACCAGGGAGATGATGCTTAGATCTAGGGAGCAGATCACTGTTACGGGGTAGGATGACAGTTAAGGGTGGGAGCCAGTAACAGGGTTGGGATGCCCCAGTAACGGGGGGAGGAGCACATTTTTTACGGGGTAGGATGCACAGTTACAGGGGAGGATGACAGAAAACAGGGGTAGGTTTCTGAGGCCCAGGGGAGGATGTTAGTAGGGAGCAGACGCACAGTTACAGGGGAGGATTCACAGTCCAGGGGTAGGATGCACAGTTACGGGGGTAGGATGCACAGTTACAGGGTATAGGATGCCAGTTACGGGGGGGAGGAGCTGAGGCCGGGGAGGGTGTTGGGTCTAGGGAGCAGATGCCATTTACAGGGGTAGGTGCACAGAAACAGGGGTAGGATGCCAGTACAGGGGTAGGAAGCACGAACGGGGGTTAGGATGCACAGTTACAGGGGTAGGATGCACAGTTACAGGGTAGGGGGGTAAAAAATCAACTAAATTATAACATTGAGAATGATTTCCATCGACTGGATATATTGAAAAAAACCAATTTCAAACAATAAATAGAAGCCTCCCTGCCAAAGGACCTTTCTATTATAAAAGCTTAACCCTTTTTGGCTATTCACCGCCTGTCCATACTCTTTTCCCCATCCAAAATATAAAATTTAATTTTGAAATTTTTTTAAAAACAAAAAGGGAAATTTTTTTAAAAACCATCGATTTTTAAGATTTTGGTACTCATCTATTGACTCCGGAGAAATACATTGCGAAACCGGCCGAAACGAATATCCAATAGGCCCACGAAACCCCCTGACAGCGGTGGGTTTCGACACAAAAAGCGATGTGATGAGAAACCAGATCATGACACACGTAAAAAAAATCCCCTACAGCTAAACCAATCACACAAAATTTGGACAAGTAAACCAGACTATTTTACATAAATCTCTTAAAACCCACTTCCAGAATCCATTAAAAAATTTTTCAAGCTATGACCGTTTCAAGAGAACTAAAAAAAAATTTTTAAATTTCTAAAAGCCTACTTTTATCTATTGTTTACTTAAAGTTTCACTCCAAAAATTCCTGTTATCACTTGTTTTATTGTTTAACATAATATAATGAAATGAACCTTTTTATTACTTTTCAATAATTATTATTATTTACAAGTATTCATATTAGACAATTTCTCATTATTTTGTTTTATACATTTTTTTTTATTTAGCAAAAGGACCATACACTAAAATTGTGTTGTTGTTACATAAAAGTACAATTTGCCCTAATAAAAAATTGAAATTAAATTGTTTGGCAGAAGCAGACACTTAGACAGTTTTGGTTGCCGAGGAACATGCAACGTGATACGAAGTAATCCAGTAACTTGAGTAAATACTGCACAATCCGGGTAAGAATTTCCGACAAGACACGAACACAATTAGCCAGATGAGGATACATATTAATGGTGACGTTGAACATGCCACAAGTGTTCCTAATGACGCGTGCACAATTAACAATGGCGAATTATGCAAATGAGTAGGTGACGTTTTACATGTCACAAGTGTTCCTGATGAAGCGCGCACAAATAACAACGACGAATCATGCAAATGAGTAGGTGACGTTTTACATGTCACAAGTGTTCCTGATGAAGCGCGCACAATTAACAACAACAATTAAAAACGAGCACACGATGTAAAATATACACAATATTTCACATATCACTTGACCTTTAGTATCCAAAGAATTAACCGTTTACTCGCTCTGTGAATTTCAACTTTAAAACACTGCGGATTCAAATCACACAGGTCTTCTAATGAGGCCTATTAGCGAACAACATTATGAAGAAGCACAGAGGCCGTTCCTCCGACCGTAAACCAACAAATAGCCTCCTCGGCTACCGCCGACTCCACATCACACACACCTTCGCCCGACTTCTACTACTGATGAGCCACCTGTCCAGAGAAGTTTTATATTCCTCAAATGTCACGTGACACGATAGCTCCTCCCTTAAAAGTGTAAAGAGCTTCCACCTAAGATTTACCTTCAAAGACACCCCCTCACTACACCCTTCATCTACAAGATGAGTCCGGCTCGCACTTAGTTTGTTCTGACTCTATACAATTCCGAGAACCGAGCTGCGTCGCCACTCCTGGTTTGTGGTCGAAGCCCAGAGAAGGATTTCGAACGTTCATCGTTACAAAATAGTGAAATCGTTCGAGCATGTAATGTCAATGCTAAACTACATTTTATGAAGAAAACATCCAAGTAATGAACTTCAAACTGTAATTACTCTCTTAATACTTAACCGATTCGTTTCAAACAAGCGGTAAACATCTTTAATATGACAATTTTATATAATGTGCTACTTTAAAATTTGCAATTTAAGCCATAAATAGCTTAATTAGTTTTATTACTAATTATTCACTTTTATGTTAATTACAGAGTCAAATTCGTATAATTGATAATTGGTTTCGATAGTTACTTATATAGCGATATATTATTGATGAAAATACACTTGATATGCTGCATATTAATGAAGTTAATAAATTAATTGCATAAATTTGCATATTATTATGGAAATATGGTAGATATTGAATTGAAAATAGCTAGGAAGGCTTGTTAACCTTACACTACATTGTAATGAATTGAGAAAGTCTAATACTTATTGACGTATACCCGTAAATTGTTGGATGAGCGTAGCGAGCGAAGCGAAGATTCCATTCTACTACACTGGAGAAAAAATTCCGGAATGTTTTTTTTTTTTTTTGTATTTTTTTCTGTTTGTCCACACGATTCCGGCTAAACCGATACTCTGATTGCGATGAAATTTTATTGAGGCCTTCGAAATCTCTGAACTTAGAACTGCCACGTTTTTGAGCGCGATCGGAAAATTATTTCTCATGAAAATCGCAATTTTACGATTTTTTTCGATTTTTTAAAAATTTCTTCGATTTATAACACCTACATGCTTTTACCGATATAATTGATTTTTTTACAGAACCTTAATTTTATGAATTTAGGTATTGGTGTGAAATTTGAGCGCAATCGAAAAATTATTTCTCATGAAAATCGAAATGTTACGGGTTTTTCTTTTTTAAATCAATTCTTTGCCTTATAACACCAACATGCTTTATCCGATTGTAATGATTTTTTCACAGAATCTTAATTTTTTGAATTAATATAATATTCGTTTGAAATTTGAGTACAATCGAATAATTATTTCTTATGAAAATCGAAATTTTACGATTTTTTTCTTTTTTAAAATTACGATTTATTAAAAAAAATAAAAATAAAAGTTTATTTTTAATTTAATTTAAATAAATTTTAAAAAAATCTTCAACTTAGTAATGATTTTTTCACAGAACAACAGAAAATCCGCATAACACTTGGCTACTCAATGCACCAATTACGCTCTTCCAACAACGCGGCGAGACTTAAGCGTTTTCCTAGTTAAAAATATTGAAATAGTTGCCAATCTCTTTACACCGTGGAACATGAGTGTTGCATATATACGACCGGTAGCAGCATGGTGTTCGAGGGGGACCGACGCTTTAGAGTCAAACAACAACAACAACAACAAGTAATCAACAACAACAGCATGAATATGCAATACACCCTTCACCTCTTCAAGCAACTTTGTCCTCCTTTTGACTTATTTTACAGATAATCCTGTCAAGATCTTGTATTTACGTTTAGAGGAAAAAATTGCGATGTCGCTGAATTTTTGCAGAGACCTTCCTCATATAATACTAATCAACATACTAAAACTCCCCTAAAATCTATAAGCTCGATGCTACAATCGGACTGGAGCTTCGGCCGCCATATTGGAAAATGGCGGCCAAAAAGTGTTTGTTATCGAATATCTCGAAATTGGTTGGAGATAGACAAAAATGTCGCAATCGCAAAAATATTCCCCATTCAATTCCCTACAAAAAGGAAGTATTTTATAGTTTTGGTAGGAGCAAAGGTTACGCCACAAAATCGTGGTTTATATGTTACCTTATTGGAGTACCAGTAAATTTCCTAATTTTCACACCCAGCATCAAACAATGCCCGGTATATCCGTAAGAAAAGGACTTTTGTACCTGATATTATAAATCTTTTCGCTTCCGACACTTGTAAATTATCTAAGGGGATAGAATTTGTAGATACATTAGATAGACCACTTCGACGACGACGATGACAAGACGACTTCGACCACGACGTGTGTGTGTGTGCCTTTAATCCCGCTTTAATAAAGACCATAATCAATCAATCAATCAATCAATCAATCAATCAATAAATCCTTTACTCCTTTACTCCCCCTGCCTGTGGGTAGATGTATCTAGCATGGCAGCACTGCGGGTTTTTTTTTCACCCCATAACCCCTATACGCTAGTGTGGTACATTAAAACTTAAAACGATTTAACAGCAAATTAAATACACTAAAAAGATTCCATTGCTGCCTAAACACACATTCACAATATAATTGGATTTATGTTTTGCTCATTAAAACTAAATGCACTTCTGCATCGGATGACCCCGAACATGATAACATTTCATCAATATTATAAGACGACAAGTATAATCACAGAACAGTATGTTATTTCCGCAATGTGAAAAGTAATCGAACAAAATATTAATTCACGTGTATTTTGTACACTATTTTGTTTGTTTTTTGTATTTTTTTAAGCATGAGATATGCTGAGGATTTACCACGTGTATACAATTTTATAGAATTGGTTCTTGGGCGAGGATCACATAAACATAACACATAGGCTTTGAAAATTCAATGCTAGAAATATATATCATGGATATAGTAATTCTACTTTATAAATATAAATCATTGGACTTTTTCACTGTTAGTTAAGAAAATATTTATTTAAATGTGATAATTCGATTTATTTCCAGAAATCTTTATCGAACAAAATTAACAATTAAAAAACCCATTTCATTTTTTAATTGTTAATTTTGTTTGTTAAAGATTTCTGGAAAGAAATATATACATAATAATATAATTAATTATAACGTAACTACCAGTTATATAGTTTAATTTTTTATAGAAATTCTACTATTTTATTATTAATTTAGATCAATCTTTTTCATTTCTTTTTTAGCTTCATGTCAGACAAACACTTCTAAATCTTTGAACGGATAGTGTCATGAAGTTATTTCAGATCAATGAAACTTATCAATTACATTTTTCGCGTGAACATCGCACCGTTAGGTTTTTTCGAATGGGGGAATGAAGGAATAGGCCACCCTCTCATCCATCAACGTGACTGTAACAACAAGCGTTAGTTCTTTAGAAAATGTTTGTCCACTCTCTCATCCATCAACGTGACTGTAACAACAAGCGTTAGTTCTTTGGAAAATGTTTGTGGGTAACATCGATAAATATAAATAATATCATATTATATTTTTATTATTATTAACCAACACTTTGTTATTGTCTTGCTTGTTTACTTTATGTTGTTTTATTTGTATGTTGTTACCTTGATAATGGGCAGAGAAATCTGCCCGCCCCACCCCCTTTTTTATATATTCGATTCATTCATAAATTGCATTTAATATCCTTTTTATTTTTTTATCAAATTTGTTGAAATTAATGCATTGTTGTAATATTACTATTTCAAATATTTACTTAAATGTAGTTTATTGTTGTGTCTGCATCTATGTAATTAGATTTATTTAGTTGTCCTTGTCCTCCTTTGTAAATCAGTTTTTTTTATAACTGAATAGGATAGACGTTAAATAAATAAATAAATAAATAAAACGTTGGTAACTCGAAAGACAAAGAATACATTATGTCATAGTCAATCTTTATTTCAAGTCATTATGGCATGTTGTTGTCATATCATGATCATTATCCAAGGGTCAACTTGATAATATTTCGAATCCCGCATTATTTAATTAAATTATTTTGCACGTCTTTAAAATCACCTATTAGTAATATTGTGTAAATTCCCAACGAAATTAATTTGGACGAAGAAGTAAAAGTGCAAAATTGAAGTGTGAAGCGGTATGGTAGCGCGCTCTGTCACCCGCACTCACAACTTGTTCAACAAGTTGCATCCTCACCGCTAGATCGCGCCAGCAGTACGCCGCGTGGCCCGAGGTAACAAGCGTGATGGAGTAAGTGACGCATTCGCCGTAAACACCTCGCATTTAAATGTCGTCAACAAGGGGTCTCGGCTTCTTTGCTACGTAAACATGTAGTTTCTAATTATCGCTTAGTTTTTTAGTATGAACTGTGTTGTGTTTTGTGTCGCGATCGTTTCCTTAGAAAACTGTTTGCTGCTTTGTTTGTAGTTCGAGAGTTGGCAGCTACATTTTGTTTTTTTTTAAATAAATAAATCATTGCTTCTTGTGGTTATGTTACGTCTAAGCCCAGTGATCATTAAAGTGACTTGGATTACACACTTCATCAAGTCTACAAGTGAAATTTTCTGTAAGTACACATTATGTTATAACGAAACTATATTTTTTAGAGCGGCCCAGCAACAATATTCTTTAGGACCCGAGGCCAGTGTCAAGTATTCCGGGGATGTACCGCATGACATTCCACGGACCGAGGGGCAGGAAAATCGTTTGTCGTCCGAGGTCCCAGACCCAGACTGTTGAAAAAACTCGCGCTGTGGGACTAATTATTGGCTTTGGGTGGGTGCCCCCCCCCCCCCATTTTTGAAATAGTATAACAATCTAACACATGTACGCATGGCATTTCCAAGCTCAGGACGTGGAAGGTAAACCCACTTTCCGTTTCGCCTCAAGTTTTGCCATGTGCGTCATGTCTAGGCCTACCTCTATCGTTCGTACTAACTGAGTAACTAAACTGTAGGGGCCGCTCCTGTGCAATCCAACATATTATTTTAGATGAGGTGTTAGTTGCTTTTTTTTCGAGGGCGATTACGGGGTTATGATCTAGTGCGACAATCACAACAAAATACAAATACAATCCGTGCCGTATGCGGGACTTGATCCCAAGACTCTTGGTTCATATACAGTGTTCTCGGACCTGCGTCCCAAACCGCATGGGCCATTGATGGCTTCTACATTTTTTTAATTATACAAACCCAACAAAACTGCTAAGTACACAATTCAACCTTTGAGTTTAAAGGAAACCAAAAGTTGATTTTTTAATAATATAACAATGTAACCATCAAAAGCATCGCTTTCTTGCAGTTTCCTGGATCTTTTAAATATAAATATAGTTGCAACTTTTGGGCAACATGTCTGTACACACTAGTGTTTGGGGGAGCGTTTACTACTATTCTCACATGAAATGATTCCGTATCTTTAGAAATCCAACCCAATGGGTTGGAGGGGAAGAACCCCTCACATCCCATTTGTGTTACGTATTGGAATGTTGGCAGATGACCTACCCTACTTTTCCCCAAACCCCTCCGCGAGAAACTTTTATATGAAAATGAAACTATTTTTTTATTTTGACCTAATACATATTGTCAAATTGTGGAAGGATAGTTGACACATCTTATATAGCAGAAACTTGTTAGGCCAGTATAAAAAGGTTAAATACAAAATCACACCATCCTTATTCGTATTAGATTAGATTGATTTATTTTTAAATTTACTGCATTTCGTGTAGGTCCTTTGTCTTACTTATGGCGTATTCCATTGGCATGCACTCAGTGCGCACTCGACGAGTGCAAATACGTAATAGCACTCGCCCGGTGCAAAACAGTGCGCCTGTTAGTGCAGTCCCAATGGAACACAAAAATGTGCAAATCGTGCAAACATGGCGCCCTTTTCAGACGCTGATCAGCTGATGGGAGTAAAAAAAAGTGACAATAATTAATAAAAATACCTTATCAAAGCATGGACTTAGAATAGTAACTGGATAAAAGGGCCCGACAACAACAACTTTATTCAAAACTAAAATGAAAACAAAAACAAATTATAGTCCTGGGCCCTTTACTTCGGCATAATCATGATTCTTGGCTACACGGAGTAAAAAGCCTGCCCTAGCTCTAGGCTAGAGCTAGGGCTTTGGGTTTATAAAGCACCATTATAAACCCAAAGGATAGGCCTAGAGCTAGGGCCTAGGCTAGGCCTAGAGCTAGGGCCTGGCCCTGAGCTTATAAGGGTTTGCATTATACCCAAAGCTCTACCTCTAGGCCTAGTCCTATACATACATTATACTCATTGTCTGAATAGCTGCTAATTAACGGCATCGTAAATTATGAAACCCTAAAAAATTTGTATTGTCACTTCGTTTGAGTTTAGCATTATTTTCTTTTCATTGCTGCTGTCTGACGTTTTCCCTATCTCCAACAACAAAAACAAAAGTCCCGCGTCAAATTGTTGCACTCGATTTGTCGCACTGACCCTTGAAGCCAGTGCGCCTCAGTGCGGGTTTTTATGCACTCGCCGAGTGCAGTGCGTCCAATGGAACACGCGAAAGTTGACGTAAGTGAACTCAAAATCCCAATGGAACATGACAATCGCACTCAGTGCGCACTAGTGCGGCCAATGGAATACGCCATTAATATCACGTTCGTTTTCTGCATATTTATTTGACAGTTTGCTTGATCGCATACTAAATCACAGGTGAATTGGATAATGGCTGATGATAAGCGTTTAAAAAAATTGCTATCAAAATATGGGTGTTTGTAGATCAGGGTGCTGGGTGCGCTGGATAATAAAACACCATGCATTAGGCGGGAGTCGAACTTACGATAGATGGTTCCAAACGCTCAGTAGTTTGGAAGATCGTTCCCAACCGATTACGTTAGGAGTAGACCGGGAGTAGACTATGCCTACTGTTGATGGTGTCCGGGAGGGGATGGGTGGATCCACCTGTGTCTATCATCAATTTAACATATGCCTACTTATCATCATCATAATTATTATTGCTTGATAGCAATTGTCATAAAATTTTTCCCGACTGGGATCGAACCAGAACCTCCGGCTTTAAGTACCGTTGCTTTACCAACTGAACTATCGGGGCCTTAGACAAACTTTTACTAATTGCTATTTGTTGTGATTATTGAGTGCCATTGATTTAATATCAAACGGATGTTGCTGTCAATACTGAAAGATAACATCGTTTTTAGCAAATCACTTCTCATCTCCCATGAGTTGGGTAGTATCAATAAAATGTTTTTGCATAGCCCGCGTTTTTGCCCCTTATTTTCTCGACGAATTCCAAGCAGGTTGACGTTTTCTTGGATAGCTACAATCTATAAGTGACAACATAATCGTCGCGATGAACCTCTCCTATGTAAAAACAATCAACATCCGGTTGCATGTTTTCTAGTCGACCAGTAGCGCAACGTCTTGGAATGAAGACTGTTTAAGAAGCTTAATATAATTATATTATGAAAGGAAATCCCAGATGTACGTATAAGTTTTTGTGCGTGAGATTTTCAAGGGTAGGGGCCCAAGGCTCGGGGGTCACCCTTCCTATTCAGGAGACAAAACACTCTCGTTCCCTGTGTGGTACAGTTCCGTCAAACTGGTGTGCAAAGTGCATCATCAGAGAGAACACGTGTGCCGGAGCTAGGACACGTGGGGGTCCCAAAAGACGGTGATGGGGGGGGGCGACCTTCCTGGGAAACCTGCCAGGGTGCCTCAGACCCCTTTAGGGTTAGTAGGATTTTATTTAACTGGAACAAATACAGCCATAGGCCATTTCATGTGCATGCCCCCTTTGGGCAAAA
>JAMZAV010006641.1:0-28075 GCA_024449915.1 Sweltsa coloradensis | reverse complement strand
CGTTAGGGCGCCGCAGCCAAGCCGCGGTGCGCTACCACTCAGGCACCTTATACAGCAAGCATTTGGGTGATTCAAGTGTCACCCAGCCATCATGAACTGATGTGACTTGAAAACTATCAAAATCGAAGGGATTTAGGTACCCGACAACACATGCCAAATTTGGTTGGGTACGAGCATTCCTTCTTGGTGAAAATATGACTTGAAACATGCTCAAAATCACTTTAAAGGGGCTAAAAACCCCAAAAATTATTTTTTACCACGTGATCTATAGCACAATACTACACTTAAATGACCGTTTAAAAAATTATATCTTGTAACTGTGATTTAACACGAATTTTTTATTTTTTTGATCCAGAAATTGGCGAAAATTGGTGTTTTGGTTAATTTCCTAAATCGGCTTTAACCTGCTTCTTTTTTGGTCCACATAGATACTAGAGAATAATACCAATCTAAAATGCCCCTTTATAACATCGTGTCTTGAAACTGTGCCCAAATATACCCTCAAACACGCAAAAATATGCATTCCAAAATCACACCCCAACTTGGTAATCAGCATATTTTGACCGAACTACTTGCCCAAATTACAAAACAAAATATAGAGAATTTACAGAAAAGGCTGTCGAGTACGTCAATAATGGCCAATATTGTTTTGGATCAAAATCCTCCAAGGTCACGGGACATAAAGATCGTCCCCATGTTATTTCTTATGGGAGATTTTTGCCGATGGGACTTAGCTCGAAAAATGTCATGTTTGACAATTTTTTGGGAGGTCATGGTGGCCCCAATAATTTTTCTGTTTATTGCTAAATTCATTACTAGTTAGCCTGAATAAAATATATTTTTTGAGTTTTTTACTTCTGGCTACTACTGGCTACTATCTAATTCGTCAGTTTCAAATTGCCCAGCGATTCTGACCAAACGGGTGGGGCTACAACGTTCATATTTTTACATGGACATTAAGGTAATAGTGATGTAATTCCCTTTGAAAGAAAAAGTTTGAGGAAAGAAAAAAGGAAGAAAAATTGCTGGAAGGCTTCCAAATAAAGGTTTTAAAATAAGCCTTATACAGGCATACAATCAACAAGTCACTATAGTTACGTGACAATAATCGCCTACATTGTTTACAAAAAGCAAGTCTTTGTACCACTATATTTGTTCATTCTATTGTTAATTGGTAAGTCCATAGCAATTAAATCGACTTTGATAAATTTATTATATTTTAACAAATAACTTTGCAATGGAACTTGAAAAAGTAATGAGATCCCACACATAACAAAAATTTGTAAAAATACAGCCAAACCTTACACACTCAAAAGAAATGAGATCTAAAAAAATGGGCCAAGCTCATCTACCCTTCCACATTTGCGCATTCTTAATTCATAAACGTACAATGTCCCGTAACAACACCCTTGAAAAGCTTGGCAAAATAGAATTTGCATGACCATTACGTTAAAATTAATTAGAAAAAAAGAATTTGGATGAACTATTAGTATTATGTTTAAATTAATAGTTGCAAATTCTATTTTGCCAAGCTTTTCAAGGGTGTTGTTACGGGACACTACGTTTATGAATTAAGAATGCGCAAATGTGGAAGGGTAGATGAGCTTGGCCCTTTTTTTTAGATCTCATTTCTTTTGAGTGTGTAAGGTTTGGCTGTATTTTTACAAGTTTTTGTTATTTGTGGGATTATTACTACGTAATGTTGCGAGCACTTTGATACTTCCTTGTAATTGTAAATCTAGACGGGTTTAAATGTTTTCATTTTTTAAAACCATTTTACAGAAGTCATTTTGTGCCCCATTTGGAAGAATATATTATTTCCCTAGTCTTAAATATAACATTCTAATTGCGAGATCAATATAATTTGTTTGAATCATTATTCGCCCATCAATTTGGAGATCAATTTTGACTTAATTTAATTCAATGCCAACAATGTTTAAAACATGCTATCAGTTAGCCTGTTCTTAAAAGGGTAAAAATATTCCCTCCCTTTTCCCCGCCCCCTGGAATGAATTACCTAAATGACCAAAACGATGGTATATAAACGGTACTCAAGAAAATTGATTAAATTTAAGATTTATGCATTATAAGAATTTATTTAGAAGACACCTCTAGGTCAGGAAGAGAATTTGGCCTAGAGATCGTAAAAGGAGAGAAAAGAGAAAAAATCCATCTCGGAAACATCAGCTAGTATGAAGGGTAGTATTTTACTTCCCAAAACTAGAGGCGAGCTCTGGCCAGCGACATGAAAAACTTCCCTCATATCCTCTAGGCTAGAGTGGAGCATTATGATCTAACGGTTGTGACCAAATAAACCAAATCTAGAATATTAATAACAATGTGCATATTAAAATGTAATTAATTTTGTTGAAAGTATCTTGTATCTGAATTTGCTGAAGATACACAAAAATAGTATCTAGATACAGGTACAGGTACAATTTTTTTTTAATATCTAGGTATAGGTAAAGGTACACGCATTGACCTAGATACAGTATCTAGATACATATATCTAGGTACTCCCAAAACTGTTGATCTATCTACCGGCCGAGGCCGAGTCGAACGCTGTCTATTTCATTACTTACACATTTAACAATTACTATAGGGTAATTATGATTAATTTCGGTACAGAATTTGTTGTAAATAGAGTCTACTTAGGTAAAATATAGATGTTTGGGAACACCTATACATAAGAGAAGAGGTAAACGATCCCTTCAACTTAGGCAGTGGCGTAGGAACTGGGGGAGGGGGCAGGGGGACAAAACTAACTTGAGTTTAATATTTATCCCACAATTTTCGTAGAAAATATGCACATACACTTATACAATTTGACAGTCATTAACCTTGTAAAACGAATATGTTTGCCTGTATGCTTCGTCATTACATAAAAAATTAGCTTGAAATTTATTAAAATGGACCACTAAACGTTCATTTGTTTAGTTAATAGATCGCAGATAGTTGCTGTAAAACATCGTTTACAGAGTCTGAGTGCAGTTAAAACATGACGAAAAACTGTAAAATGGTGAAAGGCTGGGGCTTCGCCCCAAACCCCAGTTACAGCCCGCACAATATATTAAAAATATCCCCCACCCCAACTTTCAAAACGTTCCTACACGCCTTCAAACACCCAACCGGCAATTGGGAGTCCTGGGTTTGATATCCGGCTGAGATGGATTTTGTAATTTGAGGGTTGATTTCTATATAATAAATTGCACCTACGGGAGTGTTTCCCGATTAATGACCCTGAGAAATATGTTATTATTGTGATGTGAAAGGTTGGCTTAATAATATTATTAACTAGGAATTAATATATAGTGTATAAGTGACCTTTAAAGAGAGTATGTGATATGACATGATTAACATGATGTCAATATATGAATAAATACAATACAATATATGAATAAATTCGGTCGTGTTTCAAACGTTGTCAACGTAGATTATCTCATCATTCACTTGAAAATCACGAATTATTAGCCAATCAATATTGTATTATTGTTACCATTCTTCCTTTTAAAATAAAATATGTAATTCAAGTGGGGTACTTTGAACCAGTGGTGTTTAAACTACGGCCGGCCACGTCATGTAGTCCGCGAAGCCAACTTCAATTAATCCGACTACAACATGCTGTGAAGTCTGAAATTCAAAAATTTATGTGTCTAATGCTAATGTTTGCAGTAAATTGATTCTGCATTTATACACGTGACAAGACAACCTACACATTGTGTATTTATCTTCCCTGTAACACACGCCGAAGGTCAATAAGTCACTGACGGTCCACTCTACACACAAACAAGAGCACAACAGGGGGGCAGCACCGCATACAATAATCTAGTCAAAACTGAGTTAGACCAGAAACAAAATGCAACGATTGATTTTATAGTACGATTCTCTTCAGAAAAGTGCCATATATACCATAACATATCCAAAATTCGCTAAAATCCGCAAAAGATTAGTTAGTGATAATTAATTTTTAATAATCCCTGAATAAATAAACTTTGTTGCTCAATATATTGTTGTTCCAATCGCCAAGTAGAGCCTACTTATAGGTATAAATCTTTACCAAATAAACAAGTCAATGACAGTCAATGTTAATTGTAAAGAAAAACGAAACATGACTAAAGGGCTGCCAGAGATAACCGAAGCCAATTATTTTGATATTACTTGGACTCCGCGATCGCCATTTTCAGTTACGTTGATGGATGAGCGTAAATGATACATTGCTGCTACAACTGCTAAGTTTTCTTATTTCCGCCGTCTCTAATGAAACGAAATTACTTGGTTGAATTTAATAATTTTGATAATGTGCATCGTAGTGCAATAAAAGTCTCAGACCTTCCCCGAACAATTCAATCCGTAAATGAATAGTTTTTTTTTTTATTTGACGAAATGGATTATCGAATTTTAATGTCAATATTCAAGGAAAACTCATTTTTATAATAAATGATAATAAATAAATTTTATTTAGAGTCTACCCACTCAGCTATATAACTGATTTTCAGTGGGGGACTTTAAATCAAAGCGACTAAGCCAACCCTGTAGGCCCCGACGCAATCGGCGAGTGAGCGATAACCAACAAAAGATCGTTATTTGTAATAGGAAATATAGCAATCAGTGGAATGGACAGTGCAAACAACCGCGAATCAACGCCAGAATCAACAAGGCCTATTCAGCACAACTCTGAATTTATTATGTGCTTCGTTGCTAGGACGGCTCCAAAGTCACCGTTTACAAACTCCTAAGACAAGAACTGATGGACTTAAGTCCAAATCAGAAGTTAAAAAACTTCTGACTATGGCGGGAATCGAACCCTGGACCTTCTGCATTGGAAGCAGATACGCTAACAACAAGACCCACGAGCCACACAAAGACCAACGAGCCACACAAAGACCAACGAGCCACACATTCAATTTTCATTTGTACATTGTAAAACGTTAGATAAATCTTGTACCTAACACCTTGGGAGCTAGATTTTCGGAATCCCAGTAGTTTTTTCGTTCGATATGATGTACTCACACTTCTAAATCGTAAAGTATGAATGATGAAGTCATCTTGATCCCTAAGCCCGCATTTCCACATTGCGCGCGCTAGTGTACCAGCCGTGCTCGCCGGCTGCGTGCGCATTTGGATCAGTTGGGTTTTTTCTGACGTCACCGTAAAATTTATATTATTATTTTATTATTTCCAAACAACCCAACTGATCCAAAACGGAATTATTTGTTTTAGAATATTTAATATTTCGGTGATTATTTACATTTGGATCAGTTGGGTAAAGGATCACTTGGGCAAAAACACGGCTTAATTTTTATATTAATATATTATTTCGAATTCTTTGACGATTATTTTGGATCACTTGGGATTTGGATCGGTTGGGATTTGGATCACTTGGCACTCATCCTAATAATAATAATAATAATAATAATTCTTATTTATAATGTTAAGCAAGCTATTTTTTTCCTTATTCACAAAAATTAGTTCAACCATTTAGGTATAATATGTGAATGTATATAATAAACAATCTGTGGTATTTTGGTGCAAAATACTCTCAAATTAAGCTTGCATACCTTGACGATTTCTGTCTTCTTCGTAAATTAATTTTCATAACAGAATAAACTAAACGTCAAATGAATAAATAAAATAATAACAAATTTATAAAGATTAGGGTATATTAATAAATAATGGAAATGGAAAAATAATTTGGCAAATGTAGGAATTATTGACGAATCAGTTTGAGAACTCAAAGTAATTTAAGCGCAATTTCTCACCTAAGCTGAACCTTTTTGCTAATAACTTTGGAAAACAATATTATTTTATCCACGAGTCGTTTGAGGGTCGAGCCCACGTTTGTGAGGTAAGAAGCTCAAAGGAAGACGTTATAGGCATCTTGTGAGAAGAGCGTTTACTCGCGCTTCACCGGTCACTACAGCACAATCATTCTAGCCTGAAAGTTTCAGCCCACCAATCAGAGAAGAGCTCTAGAGACAGAGAAACCTTTGGTCAGAAACTTCACAGACGAGTCGTGCACAGACTTCGGCTAAGTGAGACTCCCAAAGCTCCTGTACAGACGAGCCTAGAAGAACTACTTCAACAATGTCGCAAGCAGGCGGGAGAGGAGCCGTGAGGGGCTGCCAAGGGGTTAAGTTGCCGAAACAGCATTGGATGAGTTAGCTCCATCAGTATTTACAATGTTAAATGCCCATGTAATTAAAAATAGTTTGGTGAGCAAATCAACCTAAATTTCACATTCATTCTGGACCACTTTTCGACCTTTGTTTTTCACTTTAATAGTTTTAAACTGTAGAAGTTTGTTCAGCAGGGATAGGCGTATGTCGTTTTCAGACATCCACATTTAACATGCATCCCTCCTACATACACATTAAGCTTGGTCATCAATGTCTCTCTTATGGCACATTTACTGGCAGTTATTTTATAAGTACCACTATTTTTATGAAAACCAACTTAAATTTTGAATTCTTCAGGGTTAAAGTTAGTGTTCCAATAGCGTTCCAGAATATATTGTCGCATTCCGCAAAAACGCCCTGGTTGGCAGAGATCGTTCATCACCATCAGTCCGTCATCAAATATCAGTCGCACTAGGATTCATTTTTAACAATACATCAGCAGGGACATTTTACGAGTTGACATGAAGTGGTATCGGGTTTAGTGTGGGGGGTCATTTGAATTTATCGTGGTGACCGTCATCCTTAATAATTTTAACGTTTTAGCCTACCAGTCTCTTCGTACATTACATTTAGCCACAATTAATCAAACACAAATTTACAAAAATTAAAAAAGGATTAACGTTTTCCGATAAAGCTCGACTGTGTGGTTCTACATACAACGTCAAGTACATGTCCCTACAGTCCCTTTAGAGGTGGTAAAAATGAGGGGTGACGCCAGCACGATAGAACTCAACGTTCCCTGCCTGTCCAGTCAAGTACATTCCTACACTTGAGAGGTGGAAAAGTGGGGTGACAGCCTGACGACTGAATCACGTTTCCTGCCTTCAGTCAAGTCGTCCCTACAGTTTTGAGGGGTTTGGTAAAGGTGAGGGTGACACCTGCACGATAGAACTCAACGTTCCCTGCCTGTCCAGTCAAGTACATGCCCCCTACAGTCTTGAGAGGGGGGTAAAAGTGAGGGGTGACAGCCTGCACGATAAATTCAACGTTCCCTGCCTGTCCGTCAAGTACATGCCCTACAGTCTTGAGAGGTGGTAAAAGTGAGGGTGAAGCCTGCACGATAGAACTCAACGTTCCCAGCTGTCCAGTCAAGAACATGTCCCTACAGTCTTGAGAGGTGGTAAAAGTGAGGGGTGACAGCCGGGCACGATAAAAAACTTGCCCGTTCCCTCCCTGTCCAGAAAATTTACATGTCCCCAAGTTTGAGAGGGGGGTAAAAGGGGGGGTGACAGGCCGGGCACAAACTAAAAACTAAGGGTTCCCTGCCTGTCCAGCCCAAGTACTTTGCCCCTCAGTTTGGGGAGGTGGTACAAGTGAGGGGTAAAACAGCCTGAAACGACTAGAATTAACTTTTCCCCTGCCTGTCCAGAAAGGGACATGTCCCTACAGTCTTGAAAAGGTGGAAAAGGGGAGGGGTAAACAGCCTCCCACGATAGAACTCAACTTTCCCCTTTTGCCCCCTCCCAAGTCAAGTCCCTGCCCCTTTACAGTCTTGAGGGGTGGAAAAAATTTTAGGGGTGACAGCCTGAACGACTAAAAAACTCAACGTTCCTGCCGGGTTCCAGCAAGTAAAATGTCCCACAGTCTTGAGGGGTGGTAAAAGTGAGGGGTAAACACCCCTTGCACGACAAAGAATTTCCAAACGTTCCCCTGCCGGGTCCAGCTAAAGAAACATGTCCCTCCCAGTTTAGAGGTGGTAAAAGTGAGGGGTGACAGCCTCCCACGACTAAAAACTCAACTTTCCCCTGCCTGCCGGGCAAGTACATTTTCCCTCAGTTTTGAGAGGTGGAAAAAGTGGGGGGGGTGCCCGATGCACGTTTGGGAACTCAACGTTCCCGCCTTTGTCCAGCCCAATTTACATGCCCCTACAGTCTTGAGGGGGTTTGGAAAAATTTTGAGGGGTGATGGGCCTGACGACTAAAATTAACGTTCCCTGCCTGTCCAGTAAGTACATGCCCCTACTTTCTTAAAGAGGTGGTAAAGTGAGGGGTGACGGGCTGCACGACGGGAACTCAAAGGGTTCCCTCCCTGCCCAAGCTCAAGTACATGTCCCTACATTTTGGGAGAGGTGGAAAAATTTGAGGGGTGACGCCCCCACGAACCGAATCAAGGGTTCCCTGCCTGTCCAGTAAAGGGTACTTTGCCCCTACAGTCTTAGAGGTGGTAAAAGTGAGGGGTGACAGCATGCACGAAAGAAAAAAACAACGTTCCCCTCCCGGCCAGTAAAAGGAATTTCCCCTTTACATTTCTTGAGGGGTGGAAAAAAGTGGGGGGTGATAGCTGCAGGGATTTAGAACTAAAAACTTTCCCCCTGCCTTTTTTTTTCCCCCCGGGGGTTTTCCCAAAAGTCCAGGGCCCCCTACAGTCTTAGAGGTGGTAAAGTGAGGGGTGACAGCCTGCACGACTAGAACTCAAACGTTCCCTGCCTGCCCAAAAGCTAAAGTACATGTCCCTACGGGTTTTGAGAGGTGGAAAAAAGTGAGGGGTGACACCCTGCACGTAGAATTTCAAACGTTCCTGCCGTCCAGCAAGAACATGTCCTACATTTTGAGAGGGGGTAAAAGTGAGGGGGGGAAAAAGCCTGCAGGGACAAAACCAACGTTCCCTCCCTGTCCAGTCAATCTCCCCCTTTTAAAAGCCCGGGAGAGGTGGTAAAAGTGAGGGGGGGGAAGCCTGAACGACTAGAACTCAAGGTTCCCTGCCTTTTCCATTTCAATTTCAAGCCCCTACAGTCTTGAGGGGTGGAAAAAAAGTGAGGGGTACAGCCTGCACGATAAAACCCTAAACCCTTTCCCTGCCTGTCCAGTCAAGAAACATTTTTCCCACAGTCTTGGGGGGGTGGAAAAGTGAGGGGTGACAGCCCTGCACGATAAAAATCAAAGTTCCCTGCCGGGTCCGGGTCAATTACATGTCCCTACAGTTTTGGAGAGGGGGTAAAAGTGGGGGGGGGGACAGCCTGCACGATAAAAACCAACTTTCCCTCCCTGTCCAGTCAAGTCCCTGCCCCCACATTTTCTTAAAGGAGGTGGAAAAAAGTGAGGGGTGACAGCCTGCACGGACTAGAACTAAAAACTTTCCCCATCCCTGTCGAGTAAAGTAAATGCCCCCCTTTACAGTCTTAGAGGTGGAAAAGTGGGGGATGACACCCGCACGACAAAGAAACGAAAATTTCCTTGCCTGTCCAGCAATTACAGTCCCTACAGTCTTAAAAGGGGGTGGAAAAAGTGAGGGGTGGACGGGACTGACGACTAAAACCCTAAAACTTTCCCCTGCCTGCCCATTTCAATTTACATGCCCCTTACAGTCTTGAGAGGTGGGGGAAAAGTGGGGGGTGACAGCCTGCACGATTTTAGAACTAAACGTTTTTTGCCTGCCCGGGTCAAGTAAAATTTTCCATACAGTCTTGAGAGGTGGTAAAAAAGGTGAGGGGGTGAACCCTGCACGATAGAACTCAACGTTTCCCGCCTGTCCAGTTTACAAGTAATGTCCCTACAGTTTTGGAGAGGTGGTAAAAAAGTGGGGGGTGACAGCCTGCAGGGACTAGAACTCGACCTTTCCCCCTCCCTTTTCCGGGCCCAAGAACATGTCCCTCCCAGTTTTAAGAGGGGTGGGAAAAAAGTGAGGGGGTAAAAAGCCTGAAACGACTAAAAACGGACTTCCCTGCCTGTCCAGTAAAGTACATGTCCCTAAAAGTCTTGGGAAAAGGTGGTTTAAAAGTGGGGGGGTGACACCCCCAAAGCACGACTAGAACTCAACGTTCCCTCCTGTCCATAAAAAGTACATGCCCATACAGTTTTGGAGGGGTTTGGTAAAAGGAGGGGTGACAGCCTGCAGGGATAAAAACTAAAACGTTCCCTGCCGGGCCAGCTACAAGTACATGTCCCTACAGTCTTGAGAGGGGGTTTAAAAGGGGAGGGGGGGACACCCTGCACAAATAGAATTTCGACTTTCCCCTCCCTTTTCCAGTTAAAAGGGGAAACATGCCCCTTACAGTCTTAAAGAGGTGGAAAAAAGGGGGGGACAGCTGCACAAACTAACCTTGACTTTCCCCTTCCCTGTAAAGTAAAATTTCCCAGCCCCTACAGTTTTGGAGGGGAAAAAGTGAGGGGGGGGACAGCCTCCCAACGACAAAAAAATAAATTTTTCCCTGCCGGGCCCCAGCAAGTAAAAGTCCATACAGTTTTTGAGAGGTGGAAAAAAAGTAAAGGGGTGACAGCCTGCACGATAAACTAAAACGTTCCCTCCCTGTCCAAAGTCAAGTACATGCCCCTTTCCCGTTTTGAGAGGTGGTAAAAGTGAGGGGTGACAGCCTCCCACGACTAAAAATCAACGCCCCGCCTGCCCAGCTACAAATTTAAATGTTCCAAACAGCCCTTGGAGGTGGAAAAAGTAAAGGGGTAAAGCCTGCACGACTAGAACTCAAGTCCCCTCCCCTGCCCAGTAAAAGTTCAGCCCCACAGCCCTTGAGAGGGGGTAAAAAGTGGGGGTGACAGCCGCACAAACTGGAATTTTAAAAGTTCCCTGCCTGTCCAGTAAATTAAAATGCCCCTACAGTCTTAGAGGTGGTAAAAGTGAGGGGGGAACACCCTGCACGATAAAAACCCTAAAATTTTTCCCTCCCCGGGTCCAGCAAACCAAGTACATGTTCCCACAGTCTTAAAGAGGTGGTAAAAGTGAGGGGGACAGCCTGCACGACTAGAACCCCAAAGTCCCCTGCCTGTAAAGAAAAGTCCCATGTCCCTACAGTTTTGAAGGGGGGTACAAGTGGGGAGTGCCCGGCCGGGAAACGACTAAAAACTCAACTTTTCCCGGCCTGCCCAGTAAAAAGTACATGTCCCTACAGTCTTGAGAGGTGGTAAAAGTGAGGGGGGGGGGACAGCCTGAACGAAAAAAATTTCAACGTTCCCTGCCTGTCCGGGCAAGACTTTGTCCCTCAGTCTTGAGGGGGGGAAAAGTGGGGGGTGACGGGCCGCACGACGGGAAACTCAACGTTCCCTGCCTGTCCGGGTCAAGACAGTCCTACAGTCTTGAGGGGGGTTTGGGGTTTAAAAGTGGGGGTGGACACCCCCCAGGGACTAAAATTAAAACTTTCCCCCTCCCTGTCAGCCCAATTTACAGGTCCCTACATCTTGAGAGGTGGTAAAAGTGAGGGGTGCAGCCTGCCCGATAAATCGACGTTCCCTCCCTTTGTCCAGTCAAGTACAGGGCCCTTTTCAGTTTTGGAGAGGTTTTAAAAGTGGGGGGGTGACACCCTCCCCGGGATTAGAATTTTAAACTTTCCCTGCCTGTCCAGTAAAAGTACATGTCCCTACGGGTCTTGAAAAGGGTGGTAAAAGTGGGGGTTTGGGAACAGCCGCACGACTAAAAAAACCCCTTTCCCCTTTGGGCCTGCCCAGTCAAGTTTAATGTCCCTACGGGCGGGAGAGGTGGTAAAAAGGGGGGGGTGACAGCCTGAAACGACAGAAACCCTTTAACTTTCCCCTGCCTGTCCAGTAAAACATTCCCTACAGTCTTGAGGGGTTGGTAAAAGTGGGGGGGTAAACAGCCGCAGGGAATTTAGAAACTTCAACTTTTCCCTGCCTGTCCAGTCAAGTCATGTCCCTACAGTCGGGAGAGGTGGAAAAAGGTGAGGGGTGAAAGCCCTGCACGATAAAAAACTCGACTTTCCCCTCCCTGCCCATCAAGTACAGGGGTCCCTACAGTCTTGAGGGGGTGGTTAAAAGTGAGGGGGGCCGGGCCTGCACGAATAGAATCAACTTTCCCCCTTGCCTGTCCAGCTAAAAGTACATGTCCATCCCAGTTTGAGAGGGGGGGTAAAAGTGAGGGGGAAAGTCCTGCAGGGGCTAAAAAACTAAAAACTTTTCCTTTGCCTTCCAGTCAAGACATGTCCCTACAGTTTTAAAGAGGGGGTAAAAGTGAGGGGTGACAGCCTGCACGACTAAAAAATTTTCAACTTTTCCCCTGCCTGCCCGTTCAATCCCAGGCCCCTAAGTCTTGAGGGGGTGGAAAAAAGTGAGGGGGGGAACAGCCTGCACGTTTGGGAACTGGGACGTTTCCCTGCCGCCCAGTCAAGAAGGGTCCCTACAGTCTTGAGAGGTGGTACAAGTGGGGGGTGAAAACCCTGAAAAGGGACTAGAACTCAACGTTCCCTGCCCGGTCCAGTACAAGAAACAGTCCCTACAGTCTTGAGAGGGGGTTTAAAAGTGGGGGGGTAAACAGCCGCACGACTAAAAAACCCAAGGGTTCCCTGCCTGTCCAGTAAAGGGTCCCTGCCCCTACAGTCTTGAGAGGGGGTTTAAAAGTGAGGGGTGAAAACCCCCTGAAAGGGAAAAACCTAAAACCCCTTTCCCCCCGGGCCTTTCCCAGTCAAGTAAAATGTCCTACGGGTGTTGAGAGGGGGTAAAAGTGAGGGGTGCCGCCGCACGACTAGAACTAAAACCTTCCCTGCCTTTTAAAGTCAAAAAAAATGCCCTACAGTTTTTGAGAGGTGGTAAAAGTGAGGGGGGGCCCAGCCTGCACGATAGAACTAAACGTTCCCTGCCGGCCCAGTCAATACTTTGCCCCTAAAAAGTTTTGAGAGGGGTAAAAGTAAAGGGGTGACGGGCCTCCCAACGACTAGAACTAAAACCTTTCCCGGCCTGTCCAGTAAAAGTACATGTCCCCTACAGTTTTGAGAGGGGGAAAAAAGGAGGGGTACACCCCATTTGGACGACTAAAATCAACGTTCCCTGCCGCCCAGTCAAGTACATGCCCTCAGTTTTGGAGGGGTTTGGTAAAATTTGAGGGGTGACAGCCTGCACGACTAGAAACTAAAAACTTTCCCCCTGCCTTTTTCCAGAAAAGTACATGTTCTACAGTCTTGAGAGGTGGTAAAAGTAAAGGGGTGACAGCCGGGGCACGATAGAAACCACTTTCCGGGGGCCTTAAAAGTAAAAAGTCTGCAAATTATTTCTACCCCCCCCCCCCCCAAAACCCACTTTTCTTTTTAAAAAGGTCCCCCCCCCCCCTTTTCCCCCCACACAATTTGTGATAAAAGGTTTTAACCCCCCTCCGCGCCGAACAAGCGTTACTCTTGTGTCTATTCGCAATGCGTTTAACTGAATGAAGGTATTTTTAAAAATGTATTTGTTTTGAAATAAGAAAATAACTTTTAATAACATTTGTGTTTTATCGTCTCGTCTTTGGGGAGAGGGGGAGACGGGGGAGTGAGAAAAGCAACGGGGATATCGCGAAGTTTCGAGCCTAAAGGAAAAGATGTTCGGCGCTTCCATTCCCCCAGGGGCAAATCCTTGTGTTATTTCCCGGGATGTTTGGGGTCAAAGAGTTTTAAAATTCTAGTCGAGAAAAAAAATAGTACTTCGTTTTGTTATTTTTACTATTTTTTCTTTGGACTGTACTTACAATGGTTTGTTAAAAAATATTAGCTTTAATTTATTTTTAAGCTGTATGCAGGCTTCCCAAAAATGACGACCGGGGTAACACTTTTTGATTTTAAATTTTTTAAAACTCTCTTTTCGGATTTAAATGATCAAGTAACTGTACGAACGTTTTTTAAAGGGTAAGCTTTCATGAAAATGTTGGATAACGATTTTTTCAAATTTATTTTTTTTATTTTTTATGGGCAATTTCCAAAAAATTTTAAAATCCTGGGCCTGCCCAAAAAAGGTTTTAAAAAGGGGTTTGGGAGGTAGCGGGAAAAATGCAGATAACGTTTTTTACGTTTTCCCCCACCAAAAGTCAAAAGACCCCGGCACCTTAAAAAAAATGGTTTTCCCAATCGGGGAAGACTTTTCTATGGGGCTTACCCCCGGGACCTCCCCCAAAAACATTATTTTTTATTCTCGATTTTGAGGGGGGGAATTCATACTAGGGCGTCGAGTAAACCCAACACTTGACTCTACTCAATATTTTTGTTTTACTGTACCCACTCACGCCCCGGGTAAAAGATCTTCAACATTTATCGTAAACAGTCTGCAAATGTGATTTTTTACATAAAAAAAAAATTTTTGGGAAATTTTTAAAAAAGAACTTTGAAACCTGGTAAAAATAATCATGCCTTCCTCCAATTTTTTCCCAAAATTAACTTTTTAAAAAAATTTCCGGGGTTACTTTCCATATTAGGGTGTACAATTTGTTTTAAACGGTTTCTAGTTCCCCCGGGCCCGTTTGGGCCCAAGAATTTCCCATACCCCGGCTTACAGTTTTACACACCCGAATCAATTTTTTTTTTTTTATAAAATTTTTTAAAACGAATTCCCGTAACGATCTCCCACGTTTTCCCCCAAAAAAAAATTTAATGACCCGGAAACCCACCAAAATCCCTGATTTTTATAAACTACTCCCATTTCGAGTAGCAAAAACCTCGAGTTGTCGAGTAACCAAAAAATTTAATTTTTACTTGAAATTAGGGTTTCTCTCATAAACCCCTAAAGGTTAACGGGACGCCCCTAGCATAAAAAGATTTTCAACATTCATCAAAAAAAGTCGTAAGACTTATTACGGTTTTTTGCAATTGTTTGGCCAGATTTTTTTTTTTGAAATAATTTAAAGGGAAAAAATGCGGTAATAGGGTCTTTCTCCCTTTCATTTGTAATCAGTTACATGAAGATCCTAAAAGATGCGACGAATTTTCTCAGAAATTGGGAAAAATGGTAGGAAATAATTGGGAAAGACCCGCCTCCAGTTGTTTCCAACATTAACCCTTTTTAAAAAATATGATATCTGTTTTAAAACAAAAAATTTTGAGTTACTTTTACTTATTTTTTGTTTGCCCTTGTTTTTTTCACCTACCAGCTGCTTTTGTGCCACCCCCATCAAAAACAATATTTTTAAAATTTAAATCGGGCCCTCAAAGAATAACATTTTCACCCAAAAATTTTCCCGGCTTTAAAAAAACCCGGGGTTTGAAATTTCCCTCTCCAGGTCCCCCGGGCCCTGGGTGAAGGGCCCATTTTGTAAGTTCGCGTAAAATGTGATACATAAAAATCCCCCATGCTTTAAAAATACTTTTGGGTTTTTAAAATTTAAAATTTTGCGGAGTTCTTAGAGAATCGCCCTTGAAGGTTCCCGGCGGGGTTGTGCAGGCGTTTCTAGGCCCCCAGCTGCCCCCTTTGCTAAAAACCAAAACCAAATTAATCGTGTAAAAACTACATAATTAAGGGACACTAAAAAACAAAAAAGCTCCGTATAAAAAGGGGCTTTTACGTACGGGGGTGAAAATTTAACCCAAAAACAAAATTATTCACCCATCGCGGAAAAAAAAAAGCCACCCACAAAACCGCATAAACAATGCCCCTTCTGGTAAGACAAGAGGGAAAGTAATTTTAACTCGTTCAAAAAATTTTGTTCCCTTGTATAAAGAGCTGGAAAAATCTCACGCCCGAAATTTTAAAGAGGGGAATTTCCCCTAAAATAGGTGGTGGGGGTAAAAAGGGACATGTGGCCTAAGCCAGTTCGGATTGCAGGGACGGGATTTTCAAGGCACGTAAACCCCCTCACTGGCCCAAAACCCGGGCTGGGGTTTTGCTTGCCCGGGTAAAGGGGGCTGCCACTGGGTTCCCCGCCCGGGCCCCGGTGGGGGGTTTTAAAGAAACAACCCTTTCCGTTTTTCCAGCACGAGATTTTCGTTTTTAACTCACCGGGCAATCAATTTTTTTTTAAAAAAACTACGAAATTTTTCGAACTTAAAATTTAATGAAAAACTTGTATTTTTAAAAATCATCTGAAGAAAATTATCTTAAATAAAATGTCAAGATTAAAATTTTCCTATAGTACGGTACTAATGAAAGGAAGTAGTCCAACAAAATTAAACGAAATTTTATTTTCCCAAAGACTATAGTTGTACATTTATAAAAAAATAAAACATAATATCGGTTTTCCAAAAAATTAACCCCCCCATGGTAAAACGGGGTTTAATTTGGTTTCCCCTCAAATTTCCTTGAATTCAAGGGCAAAAAATACTCCAAATTTTAAGGATGGTTTTTTGTATTTTAATTTTCTTTGCCCCCATTTCGATTTTGTTTTGTCCTTGAATTCAAGGAAAAATTTAAACTTGGGCCCGCTCAAGTTTCCCTTTAATTCAAGGACAAAACATACTCAATTTTAAAGGGTGTGTTGTTGGGATTTTATTATCTTTGCTTTTTTTGGGTTCGTTTTATCCTTGAATTCAAGGGAAATTTTTAAAAGAAACCCTTTAAAACCCTCTATAAGCAGGGGTTTTGGGGGGCGTATGTCCAAAACTTTTTTAGCGCGTTGCGGCCCCACTCATCTAGTGTTTTTTGTTTGTTTGTCGGTCTGTAGCTTTGATTTTTTAAATTTTTCGGTAATAGAAAAACAAAAGCAAAAAGAAAACCCAAATTTAGAAAAAAAATTTAAAAAGTCTATGGACGAATTGGGAATTTCCCTTTTGCGCCTTGAAACGGTTGTCAAAAAATATTTTAAAGAAACGCCCGACATAGCTTAAGCGTTTGTAGAGTGGGGGCCCTGGAGGGGAAAAGGGCCAGGGTCGAGTCCCGCTTAGGGGCAAACCCCGGGCTGATTGCTTTCTCCAAGGGGTTTTTTCAGTCGTTTCCCGAGGGGTTTTTCCGTGCATACGGGTTTTGTTTTGGGGTCCTCATAAAAAAAGTCCTTACAAACCCAATAACCTTTGTTAGGGCCTGAAAAAGGATACATTGTGTAAAAACAAAACAAACACCCGAAAGTACAAGGGTAAAAATTGGAATTGATATTTGGCGATAGCTGTATGTACTTTCGCTTTTATCACTCATCTATCTTTACTTAAATTTTATTTCCCCTTAAAATTTCAAAAATTATGGATAGAAACTAAAAAGGGAAAAATTACAATTTCCAAATAATGTTTCATAATTTTAAAAGTTAAATTAGAGTTCCAGACTTGCCCTTTCAAGGGCCCCTTTTATTCCCGACTTTTATTTTCCCGACTTGTATTTTCCCGACTTGAATTTTCCCTAATTGTATTCCCCGACATTTAATCAGCTTTTATTCCAGATTGTATTCCAGACTTTTTATCCAGACGTGTCCAGACTATTCCAGACTTTCAGTCGACGAGCAATGGTTTTATTCACAAATATCAACGGGAAAATGAAGTCCTTATCTTTTCCCCCCTCACAAAGAACAAACATAAGTTCAGCAACCCCCCCCTAAACTTTTCCATAACTAAATCACCCCGTAAACATTATCTTGTTGCAAAAACCCCCCTTGAACAGTTCTTAGATAAGGAGCGAAACTAAGGCAAAACATATTGGATATTGGAAAAAATATTTTAAACCTTTTTTAAAAAGTTTTCACATTTTATCTTAGGGTTTGGATAGTTTTTCTAGAAAATGTCGAAGGGCCAAGGGTGTTTAAAAAGTAAATTTATTTTTAGCATTTCGAATGTTTGGGAAAATATTTCAGGGCTGGGGTTAACCCATAGGGGTTCTCGAACCCGGGGAACCCCTTGAATCAAGTCTCAGCTTTCGCTTGAGCTGCCCCGTGTTATTGGGAAAGGGTTTATTTCGGTTCTTGAGTTATAGCCCCCGGGCCCCTTTCAAGGAATTTACCCCAATTCTACATTTGGTGTAAGTGTTTTTAGTCAGGTTCAATGTAAGTGAGTGTTTTTTTCGGGGAAAACACGGGGCCCGGGGGAACCCCAAATATAGGGGGCGAAACAAAAGAATCAAAGATAGCGAAGAAGAACTCCCCAAAAAAAATCGATTTTAAATTTTGAATTTTTGGGGGAGGGGCCCGGTTACCCCACTATGAAAAATTATTTTTTCGCACCTAGGACCACAATAGTCACCAAAAATAACGGCCTCCCTTAATTAAACATCTTTGTTTAACGTCAATTTTTCAACAAAAAAAAATATGTCCCAAACGCAGGTCGGGTTTTGTTTTATCTAGAGGGGCGTGAAACATCAAAAGATTGAGGGAAAAAAGCTTTATGCTTATACTGCCCACAAACAAGAAAACCTTCACAAATTTTTTAAAAAAAAAATTGTTTTTTAAAAATTTTTGGGGTCAAATTGAGAATAAAAAAAGTGCTGTAAAAAAAAATGTAAATTGAGTGCGTTTTTGGAAAAGTATACGGCCAAGAAAATTTTCTAAAAATTCCCCACATAAAAATATCAATTAACATTTTTGACGGGTTTTATTTTTTATTAAGTTAAAGAAAAGGTGACCCGGTTTTTCCGGGATACCAATTATTCACAAAAACAATGGATACGAAAACCGGCGATTTTTAAATTTTTGGGGGCATTAAAAAAAAAAAGAAAAAAAGGATTCTAGGGGGCACGTTTTACTTCCCTAAAACTGGGGGATAGAGATAAGAAACAATTTTTTAAAAAGCCAAAAAAGGAAAAAATTTTTTGGGGAAAGTTTTAATGATTTGGAACCCCATGATCGTTTAGCAGGCTGCGTTTTGAGTTGAGGTGGGCCAAAGGAATAAAGGAAGGAGAGAAGTGCGGGGGAACAATTGAATTTCTAAGAGGATTTTTGAAGGGGGAAATTTAAAAACGACCGAAAAAATTTCCCAGTTGTTAAAGACTTACAAAACCCGTCCGGGCCAAATTGGGAAAACATGGGGGACAGAAAAAATGAAAGCGAAAAGGGGTGCTCGGTACTGGAACACGCAGCTGTCAGAAAAAGGGGTTTTCCCCCTTGATGTCAGGGGAGCAGACATTTTTAAATTTTAATTTAAAAATTTATTTTAAAAAGCACAGTAACACGAAATAAAACCCCGGGGTCCCAAAATGGGCAATCAATGGATGTTGTTTGATTTATAAAATATTTGTAAAAAGATAAACAGGGCCCGGGCAAACAACATACAATCGGAAAAACAATCAGTTTTAGGGAAAAGTGGGGAATTTAGGGATTTTAGTAAACTTTAAATTTATATCAAACTTTCATTTTAAAAAACTTATAGGAATTTTCCCCAAACCCCCCCCAAAGGGCACCAAAAAATTTTGTGTCATCCTTGTTGAAGGGGGAAAACCGCGTGTCAAACCGGGGCCCTCCGGGTTCCCTTTTTTTCGTAAAAACGTTTACACACGCACAAGGGCGGACGGCCGAAGTCCAGAAAGAAAATAGCGTTAGGGAAACCTTTTACACTTTTATATAATAAATTGAACGAATCTAAACTAAATTTGAAAAGAATTTTTGGGAAATTTTGGGCTTGTTAAGAAGAAATTTTTATTAAAAATTTTATTTTTGGTTGAAGGTAATGAACATTGTTGATAATCTTTAATCTTTAATACAATTCAGAAATTACAAATTTATCCCGGGCCCGGGGGTTTAAACCCGGGTCTTCCCTATTCTAGGTTTGATGCCTTTAGCCAACTAGGGAACCACCGGGGTTGAACGGGGAACCCTTTTTAAAAACTTCCCAATTTGTGGGTTTAAATTATAGATTTTGGGAAAGGAGGGAACAGTTACTGCAACGCATTGACAACTGTGGTCAGTTTCATGTACGTCATATTTACTGGAATAGGTCGTTGCTAGAAGTCAAATGTTTCACTCCCCCGACGAGAAAATAACCAACCCCCCCGGAATTTTTGAGAAAATGTGAAATAAATGAAAAGGCTCCCCCCCCAAAACCCCTCCCACCTCCCACCCCCGTTCGGGTCTCTTCATGTAAGTTTGGGGGCCAAAGTGCTTTAATAAAAACGACCATTTAGGCTTGTCAGGGGAAGAAAGACGAACGAATGAGGGCCCCCTGAAGAAAAACATCACTCTCAGAGTCCGGGGTTTAAAAAACTACAGGCGTGGCCGGAATATAGCTGAGGCTCTGGGTTTTTTCATCGGCGTGCCCCGTACGCGGGCGAGGGTCTGGAGGTAGGGAAACCTGGTCTTTTTGTACTCCCCGCGGTCCAATCCACGTGTCCTTTTTTCTCCCCCACCCTTCCACCATTATCGATAAATCCTTGAGTGGTAGGGGTCGCAAAATAATACTGCACTTTTTGAACAGGGTTTTTGCCACTTTGCACAGTTGTAGGGGGGCCCAAAAAGTAATTTTTAAAGATGTGGAGGCACTCAAAATTTTCCCCTTTAAAATTAAAAAATGGGGGCCCTTTTTTTAAAAAACGATTTCTCAGATCAAAAATTCTTTTGTTTGGTGTAAAAATCATGTTTGGTACGTTTTCGTATTTTTTCCACTGAATAACAAAAAAAAATTTGTCAAAAAAAACGGTAAATTTTCTAGAAGTTTAACAGTTTTTAGTATATTTTCAAAAAAAATCTTATAGTTTGGGTTGACTAAAAACTCCTTTGCCCTACCCCTGAAAATGTTTCTAGCATAAAAATATTAGATTTTAATTTTTAATTTTAAAAAACCAAAAAATTTTTTTTATTTTTTGGCCAGTATTGCTTGCGGCAACCGAGGTGCTCAAAGGTGGTTAATGATTATTGTGCTGATTAATATGCGGGCTTTTTTAACTTTTTGGGCACGGGGCTCAGTTGAAGCTGGTCCCCAAAAGTTTTTTTGAGGAGGGGAGGCTTTAAAATTCCCTTCGAATCCAAAAGATGGGGGCGTTTTTTGGAAATGCCCTTTTGAACAAAAAATTTTGCTAAAAAACGACTAATAATATCATTTTTGGTGTCAACCCCTTAAATTTTGGGCCCAGAGAACACGAATTTGACTCAAAATTTAAGTATTACAGTTTACAAATTCACTACTGTTTTCACAAATCGACTAATTGATAGGTTTTTAGCAAAGAATATAGGTATTTAAGATTTCTGTTTAAAGCAATTTTTTACTTCTATGCCGCGTTTTTCACAAAACTTCCACATTGCTCTTTGGCGAACGCTTCCCTTTTGGAAAATTAAAAGCGGGCTTTGTGTCAAAATCGTGAATGCGTGAAAATCCTGAGTGCTAAGGGTCAGTTGCCTTTGCTACCTATGGCAGCTCCCTTTTGCTAAAATCGAAGAGGGACATCAAGCTTGATTTTCTTGCGGCAAAAAGTCTCAAAATTAAATTTCCCCTGTGCTGATTGCAAGAACAGTTTAGAAAAAAGCTGCTCCCCCCGTCCCATCACCTTTTTATTCTTTTTGCCTCAGACGTAATTTTTAGTTTACCCGCGAAGATCTTTTTGTTACTGTTTTAAGGGGTTAAAAGAAATTTTTAAATTTAAAAACTATATAGTTTTCCCCCTTACAACTTAGCAATTGATCCCATCATTACAAGGGGTTTTAAGTGTCAAACCTTCCCCTGCTCATAACCCCGGTGTCAATACTTAAGATCTTCGTTTAAATTCCCCCAAGAAGTATTCCCAAAATTCTAAAAAACTGTCTTGAGTCACCTGCTATAAAATCAAAATAATAATATTTTTTAAAATGTAACACTAAGAACCCTTTATAAATATAAGCCCGCTTACAAAATACCCCTATATGGTACCATAATATTTTTTTATACTTAATATTTATTATACACATCTTTTATTACTTTGATTAAAATACTACTAATTAGGATACATACCAGATTAAACTCATTTGCCATCTAAACCTGAATTCCACAAAAATATTATGCGCCCACAAAGCCTCTTCATTTTCTACATTCCCTTCATTTTAGTAAATAAATTTTTTGGTTTTCTATGTTAGAATCTGTTTTAATAAAGTTGAATAAAAGCGGCTAAATTGAATCTGAAATCTGAAATTGAGCGCAAGTGTTTTCCCCCAAAAACATATCTGGTATGCCGGTATTGTCTTTTGTCAAAGAAATTTGGGGGTTTTCATCTGTGGGAATAAATTCATGTGTAACCTCAGACTTTAGGACATGCAACGATCCCCTCCAAAGAGCCATTGGATCTTCTGTTGTTAGGCCCACTACACACGGTCACCTTAATAAAGAGCATTATTTTGTTCTGGCTTTTTTAGGAAGGGCGAGAATGGTAGGGGGTTTTGTGATTATATAGTTTTACTACAGAACTCAGGGTGAACGGGAGAGCGTTTGGGGTCTTCAGGCTTTTAAATGAATTGTCAATCAAAAAGGTAATTTGTGTGGTCAAAAAAAAGAACCAAGGAAACAATGCGTTTGAGAAATTCTTTTAAAGGTTATAGCTACCATTTCTAATGGCCATTGGGCAAAATTTTTCGAGTTTCATGCCCAACTGAATGCGCGCACTCAGGGGGTTTAAGGGGCCCGCTCCGTGGGTGCGGGGGGCCAAAGCACTCACGAGATAGATTTGTGTAGGGGATGTGCACCCACACAAAACATCACAAATCATCATCTAAACGGTAGTTCTTTTGGCATCCACACACATACGGAATTGAATGGTATATATGAAGATTTATTTTTTCAATGTGACAAAAATTGTAGTAGGGTGATTCGAAACTATCCAAAGCCCCCAGTCCCAACCCCTGCGGGGGGAAATAATTTAATCACCTCAGTGACTCACTTTTGGTGGGTTTCCCGTTTTGATGACAAAAGCTACATTATTTTTGGTATTGCATTCACCCACAAATTTTTTTTAAAACGGACCAAACCACTCTAAAAAACCATTTTCAAATTTTCGTCTGCGGGGCTATTTTTGTGGGCTTTGACCCCCAAAAAACCCCCCCCGGGGGTCCCCCAAAACTACTCAGGGATTTAAATTTTGCCTCACCAGTAAAATACCCCCAAACCGCTTTTGCTCTACGCCCAAATTTGTCTAAATTTTGAGCACCCACAGTCGTCTGAAAAGTTGGCGCCCCTGCGGTATTGATGATTTTTGCGAAAAAAGGGTTGGAAACATATAAATTTTTCAGGATTTAATGAAGACTTTTATGTAGAATCCACTTTGGATGCAAATAATGAGCCAAAAAAGGGCCATTGCAAGACATAAATCCAAAACGCGAAAAAAAAAGGGAAATCCAAAACATGGGTTTCATTCTAGAAATTATCACCAAACCGTTACTTACCTGAAACCAAATTAACCTGCTAGTTCCATTGATTTAAAAAAGTTTATATCCCGATTTAAATAGCTTTTAAAAAAATCTTACACTTTCAATAATTCCCCAAGTCACCAAAATTTTATTACGGATCCCAAATTTATTCTTTTTAAAATTTGTGGAAATTTATACCGACGTAAATTAAACCCTTTTCCCCAAAGAAAAAAAACAGAAAACTGATTCTGAAACTCGTCTCCGAGCCAGCCTCAGCGACTCCTCTTAAAAACGTCACAAAATAAACAAGGCCAATTAAAATCCACTATGAGTTTTAAATTTAAAAAAAACTCGTTCTCAATTTTTTTGTTATTTTTTTTAAATTGAAGTAATATTTGTATTCTGAGATCACTTACATACGAAAATGACTCCCAAAAACCCGTGAATTTGAAAAAAAATGCAAGAAATTTTTTATAAGGTCAACATTCCAAAAAACGCCGCCCCTCTTTGGGTTTGAAGGAATTTTATTGCCCCACTCTTAAAAAAAATCTTTTGGGGACCAGCTTCAACTGACCAAGTGCCAAACCGTGTTAAAAAAGAGCAGCAATTAATCAGCACAATAAACATTAACCCCCCTGTTTTAGCACCTTGGTTTCCGAGCAAGTGGGGCCCTAAGTAAAAAAAAAGGGAATTTGGTTTTTAAAATTAAACATTTAATCAAATAATTTTTAAAGCTAGAAGCAATTACAGGGTGGTAAGGAATTTCTACGTTGGCCCCCAAACTAAGAAAATTTTTTTGAAAAAAACTACTAAATACATGTTAAAATTCTATAAATTTTACCAGGGTTTTATTTAACATTATTTTTGTGTTATTCGAGCGGGAAAAATACAAAACGTACCAAACAGATTTATTGACACATCAAAAGAGTTTTTGATCTGAGAAAAGTTTTTAAAATGGCCGCCCTTTTTAATTTTAAGGGAAATTTCGGAGTGCCCCACTCCAAAAAATTTCTTTGGTCCCACCCCCAAAGTGCAAACGGAAACCGTGTTCAAAAAGGCAGTATTATCGTTTTTATGTCGGTACCGCTACCACTATTGTACTATTGTTTCCATGGAAAGCCCTTTGGGTTTTGATCTGGACTTTCGTTAAAAACTTTTTGTTGCGAACTTTAATTCACACATTTCGGTCGCGTTGGGAAGTTATTCTTTTAAAAAATAAATGCATTATTACTTTGAAGCACATCATAAACGTTTTTTTTTCAAGAATGCGTTGCCCAGTTCCCCTTTCTGTTTTTATTTTCCCGCCGTAAACTCTGGCTTAGCTTGAACTGCAGAAGGGGCGAGGTCGTAGAGGGAGTCCGGGGCCCCCACCTGAAGGTGACAGATAAACCCTACGTCATCCCTTTTTTTGGCTTTAACGTCAAATTGGCTTTGTCGTGCAGAGCCGTTTTTTTACGGCGGAATTTCATTAACTCGCTCCATCTTATGCCACGCAACGTTTATAGACTGATAAACAAACAAAACAATCGGGTGTAGGAGAACCCAAGTAGGGAACAAAACCGACCGTTAATATACAACGTTTATAAATAATATATAAGTAGTAGAAATACAGTTTGTTTATTAGGAATCTTTCCTTTATTTACACTAGGAAACGCTCAGTTGGACGCGTTGATAAGCGAGCACGTGCTATAGCTAGACCCACATTGCACATTTTTTTAAATTTAAAAATTTGCGACGTTCGCTGTCCACAGGGCCATGTTTCCAATATTATTTAAATTGCCAAGGTATTTGGGTAAACCCGTGTGTAAGTAAACCTTTACTTTTCTGGATGAAATCCACCGCCATCTAGAGGACCTTGACTCCTTGGGAAAACTATTTAAACTCTTTGTTGACAAATAATAGACTGCTTCCTCGAAAGTATTTTGATTTCTTCTAGGTGGCAGTGCATTAGAAACATCGCGCGTCTTTTCGTTGCCATGGCAACGTTCCTTTTGTTATAATGTAATTTCCATCTACACTACTTATCGGATCAAAATAAAATTAACATATTCGTGACGGACGGACATTCTAAATGATTTGGCTATCTCAGATTTTGTCGCCGTTTAGTTTTAAAAAAAAACTTTCGATTAACTTTAATGTAACTTTTTAACTTTTTGAACGATTTTGCCACAAAACTAATGACATTCAATCGAGAACGAAGCTTGCGGATGGTCAAAATTTCAACTCGATCCGAGCCTCCGTTCGAACGTTATGGCGAGACATAAAAACAAACAAAAAAACAAAAAAACAAAAAAAACAAAAAAACAAAACCAGTGAATAATTTTTCCGGCAGAGTCAAATGGAAACGCTCGCTTCGCTCGCTTAAAAAGTACATACAACATGCAACACAAAAGAAAATAATGTATGGAACGTATTCAATAATAACCAATAATAAACAATAATATACTAGAAAAACGCCAAAGTCGTTGTTATACGAGTGAGTGAGTGAGCCAAGTGTTGAGTACCCGATAACATTCCCTTTTCTCCCCCTAAACAAGGCTGGACCCAGAATGTCTTTCCTACTTTGCCTATCATAGACTAGAGTGGCGCATAAGACCTTATAGTTGACGGGTCCTTATACCAACTAAGCTCAAAACCTATTCGATTATACCTGATATAATATTTATCAAATTATTACAAACATATATATATATATATAATATAGAATGTTCTCGTTATATTCATACCAGAGTCGGTACGATGTTACGTCATCTTTGGTGGAGGTGCCGGGTTCTTTAGCCCCGCCCCCTGACTCTTAGCACACTCACTGACTCTAAGCCCCGCCCCCTGACTGTTTGCTCCGCCCACTGACTCTAAGCCTCGCCCCCTGACTCTTTGCCCCGCCCCCTGACTCTTTGATCCGCCCACTGACTCTTAGCACCACTCGCTGACTCTAAGCCCGCCGCCTGGCTCTTTGCTCCGCCCCCTGGCTCCCGGGTCACCAAATCATTCCGTATGATCCTTGTTCAAGGCCTATGTCAACAATAATCGCATGTAAATCGGATGTATTTTGCGTTTTCCCGTGGGATGTGACACACGCGTTTACTGACGACCGACAGAAGGTGATGGATATAGTGGAACTTTACTCCATGAACGACAGAAGGTGATGGATATAGTGGAACTTTACTCCATGAACGAAGAAGGTGTGGATATAGTGGAGCTTTACTCCATGAACGACAGGAAGGTGATGGATATAGTGCCGTTCCTCCATGAACGACAGAAGGTGATGTATATAGTGGAGCTTCACTCCATGAACGATAGGAAAGTGATGGATATAGTGGAGCTTCACTCCATGAACGACATGAAGGTGATGGATATAGTGGCGCTTCACTCCATGAACGCATGAAGGTGATGGATATAGTGGGCTTTACTCCATGAACGACATGAAGGTGATGGATATAGTGGAGCTTTACTCCATGAACGACATGAAGGTGATGGATATAGTGGGCTTCACTCCATGAACGACATGAAGGTGATGGATATTGGAGCTTACTCCATAAAACATAAAGGGGATGGATATGGAGCTATCCATGACGACATGAAGGTGAGAATAGTGAGTTTACTCCATGAACGACATGAAGTGATGGATATAGTGAGCTATCGATAAGACTCAGGAAAGGATATAGTGGCGCTTCACTCATGACGCAAAGGTAGGATAAGTGGGTACATGAGAAAATTAAAAGGGGCATAAGGTGGGGTATAGTGGAGCTTCCCCAGAACGACATGGAGGTATGGAGTTCACTCATGACGACATGAAGAAGAATATGGGATATATGACTTCATATGAACGAATAAGGGATCATATTGATGACATGAAGGTGATGGTATATGGGTTTCACTCCATGAACGACATAAGGTGATGAATAGTGGAGCTTCACTCCATGAACGACATGAAGGTGATGGATATAGTGGAGCTTCACTCCATGAACGACATGAAGGTGATGGTATAGTGGAGCTTCTCATGAACGAATGAATGAGGATATGAGTACTTACTCCATGAAGACATGAGGTAGGATTTTCCCTACGCATGAAGGATGATAGTGGAGTTATACGAGACACTAGAGGATATGAAGTTATTGAACAGTGAAGGTGATGGCTATAGTGGAGCTCATTGACGAATGAAGGAGGATATTGGCTTCATCCATGAACGACATAAGGTGATGGAATAGTGGAGTTATCCAGAACGACGAAGGTATGGATTATTGGGACTTCACTCCATGAACAATGAAGGTGAGGATAATGATTACATGAAGAAAGGAAGGTGAGGTTGTGAACCATGAAACGACATAAAGGTGGAGTTGGGCTTACTCCATGTACGACAGAAGGTGAGGGATTATGGGCTTACTCCTAAGAACGAAAAGGGATGGATATAGTGAGCTTTACTCCATGAACGACAAAGGGAGGTATAGTGGCTTACTCCATGAACGACAGAAGGTGATGGATATAGTGGAGCTTTCATCCATGAACGACATGAAGGTGATGGATATAGTGGAACTTTACTCCTAACGACATGAAGGTGATGGATATAGTGGAGCTTCACCATGAACGACAGTGAGGTGATGGTTAGTGGAGTTACTGATGAAATAGTGGAGCTCTCATTGCCCAAAAGGGATGATAATGAGTTACCATAAGACAATAAGGGGGAATTTGAAAAAGGGTTTTTTATCCATGAAACTGAGGGATGATGGAGCTTACTCCATGAACGACATGTGAGGGAATAGTGGAGTTCTCCTAAACCATGAAGGTGGGATTAGTGGAGTTCTCCATGAGAAGGAAAAGGTTATGTTTGGGAGTTACCATAAGACTAAGTGGGGATAAGGGGGCAATCCGACATGAGGGATGGATAGTGGAGCTTCCCTGACGAAGGAGGTTTTACTCAAGAAGAATGAGGTATGGATTTCCTACCATGAAGATGAAGTGGTTATATTACCATAAAGAGAAGGTGGAGTATTTGAACGACATAAAGGGGTTGGTATAGGGGTTACTCCATAACGACTAGGGAGATATAG